>VSMD01077989.1:0-11839 GCA_008750895.1 Mirza zaza | reverse complement strand
AAGCTTAGTTTTGCAGGGAATAAGATTCTAGGCTGGGCATTGTTTTGTTTCAGAAGAGTGAGAATGGGGCCCCAGTCTCTCCTTGCTTGTAAAGTCTCATTAGAGAAGTCTGATGTGATTCGAATTGGCTTTCCCTTGTAAGTTACTTGCTTCTTTCGTCTTACAGCTCTTAGATGGGCCTCTTTAGTTGATATTTTGGTCAGTCTGATGACTGCATGTCATGAAGTCTTCCTATTTGCATTGAATCTCCCAGGGGTCCTCTGAGCTTCTTGAACTTGTATATTGAGATTTTTAGCAAGACCTGGGAAATTTTCCTCTATTATATCTTCAAATAGCTTGTCCAACCCGTGAGTGTTGTCTTCTTCCCCTTCTGGTAACCCTATGACCCTCACATTAGGTTTCTTCACATAATCCCACAGCTCTTATAGGCTTTGCTCTTTTCTCTTGTTTCTCTGCTCTATCTCTGCGACTGATTTATTTCATTGGAGGGTGTTATCTTCAATCTCCGAGATTCTTTCTTCTGTTTGATCTACCCTGTTCTTGAGACTTTCCACTGTATTTTGTAGTTCCCTGAATTGATTCTTCATTTCTAGGAGTTCGTTTAAACTTTTCTTCATTGTGTCTATTTCTTTAGTGAACTTTTTTTCTAGATCCTGAAGGCTTTTTGTGGTTTCTTTGTGTTGGTTATTGAGTTGTTCTTGCAGGTCAGTGAGTGTTCTTATGATACATATACGAAATTCCTCTTCTGTCATTTTGGTTGCCTGATTTTGGTTGGTGTCCGTTTCTAGGGGGCTGGGGCTCCTCTTTTGGAGTGTGTTTTCTGATTGGTTCTTCATATTTCCTGAGTTCCTTCGCTGATTTCTTCCCATGTCGTTCAGTTGTTGTTTCTTTTCTTTAGGTTTTTGTTTGGGTATTCACACGCCTTGTTTAGTTTCTGAGCCAGTAGGTGGTGTCTGTGGGTGAGATTCGACCACTCCCTGTATAATGAGTCAGTAGGTGTCATGAAAAGGGTGTGCAGAATGCTCTCCCTGTCAGTAGGTGGCGCTTGCCTGGAGGAACAGGCTACGCTGTTTTTTTTGTGTCCTGTTATCAGCTCTTGTTCCTGAAGAGAGAACTCTAGTGCCTCAGGTGGTGGGTGGGGCCCTGGGACTTCCAGGTGTGTCCTTTTCTCCCCTTCAGTGAGGGCTGGTCTAGGAGAGAGTCTGGGCGGAGCTGAGTTGGGTAAGGCCTCCCTCAGGCACCACCAATGTCGTCAGCAGGGATCAAAGTTCTGTTCTCTGCTTCCAGGCAAAGCTGACAGGGAGGGGCTGGAATGGCCCCGCTCTGTCAGAGAGTCTGGGTGTGGGGGTGGGGCTGTCTGAGACCTGCAGTCTGGAGTGGGCCTGGCCTCTTTCCACCATCCCCAACTCTGCGGCTACTCCTGGGCCTCTGTCAGCAGGCCAGACCACACGCCACCAGGCCTCCTCTAGCTGTGATGCCGACGGGGAGGTTCCCTGCGCAGGAACGCCACCTGGGCTGGGGGCACGGCCTCCCTTTGGGGGGAGGGTTGCCCTCTAGGACGCTGATCTGCCCCTGAAGGCACACACACCTCAGCAGGCTGTTCACGTATATCCCTTCTGTGCCCCGGGCAATGCGAGGCCTCGGCGCATGGGATGTGGTCTGGAGGTCTGACCTCTGGGTCCCAGAGTTCAAACTTTGTCCCCACCAGGGAGACGCGTGCCTGTCCCAATTCACCCACAGGTGAGCCCAAGCTGGGTCTATGTCTCTCAACCTCAGGCTCTGCCCCGTTCTCCTGGGATCACCCTGCCAGCAGCACCTGGGAGGGCTGGCGGGCAGAGAGCTCACAGTCTGAGTTCCCCTTAGTCAGCTGTAGGGCCCCAAAAGGGAAGGTCCTGTTCCCTGGAGGTGCCTCCGGCTGGTGGCTATATTGTCTCTCTGTCTCTCTGCGCAGCCGCAGGTAGGGTCGGGGGAGGGGAGGAGGAGGCAATATGGCGTCTGCCGTGCGGCTCGGGTCTGTGCACACGGAGGTGCCCCGAGGGAGTTGGGAGCCTGGTGCCGCGTCCGCTACTGGCTTACCGCTCACTGGCGGCAGTCGTCGCTGGGCTGGTGTCCGCAGGTCTCTCCGCTTGCTGGGGAGCCCACCAGCAGTCTGGGATGCAGGGGGGGGGGGGAACGGCAGATCCCCCTACCCTTCCCGCTGGTCTCTGGGCTGCTCCGGGGGTCCCAGCTTCCAGTTCTCCTCTGCGACCTCCTCCCGTGGAGTCTCCCGTGGTCTCAGGTACTCCTCCTTCCGACCCTCATCCGATGTAGGCTCATCTTCTTGCTTCTTTCTTCTAATTTCTGCTACAATCTGTCTTTTCTGCAGAGACACTCTGTCTGGCAGTGTTTCTCATCCACCATCTTCCTAAAATCCTTTGCCTACTTTTTAATTGAGTTATTTTTCTTATTATTACTGAATATTTATAGTTCCTTCTACTCTAGATCAGGGGTCCTCAAACTTTTTTAAACAGTGTGCCAGTTCACTGTCCCTCAGACCATTGGTGGGCCATTGGAGAGTGCGGCACACATTCCACACATGTGCACTGTGGGCCCAGGAGGAGTCAGCTGCTAAGCAGGACAGGCAGCGGTGGCAAAAACACCACTGGATAAATGTCCTTGGTGGGCTGCATGTGGCCTACGGGCTGTAGTTTGAGGACGCCTGCTCTAGATATATGACATTTATCACATAGATGATTTGATAACACTTTTTATCATTTCGTATATTGTCCTTTTGCTTTCTTGATGGTATCCTTTGATGCACAAGTTTTTAATTTCCATGAGGTTCAGTTTATCTATTGTTTTCTTTTGTCACATCTGATAAAGTGCTGTCTAATCCAAGGTCACCAAGATTTACTACTATGTTTTATTCTAAGTGCTTTATAATTTTAGCTCTTACATTAAGGTCTATGATCCATTTTCAATTAATTTTTGTTTATGATATGAAGTAGAGGTCCAGCTTCTTTCTTTTGCATGCAGATATCCAGTTGTCCTAGCACTTTTTGTTGAAAAGACTATTGTTTCTCCATTGAGTTGTCTTGGCACCCTTGTTGAAAATCAATTGACCATAAATTTAAAGGTTTATTTTTGAACTCTTAAGTTCTATTCTATTGTTCTATAAGTCAGTCATTATGCCTGTAACGCACCGTCATGTAGTTTGGTAGTAAGTTTTTACATTGGGAAGTTCAAGTTATTTTTATTTCCGATTGTTATGGACACATAATAGTTGTACATATTTATGTGGTACATGTGATATTTTGATACTAGCATACAATGTATAATAACCAAATCAATAGAAGTCCTCCAACATTGTTTTTTTCTCCAAGATTGTTTTGGCTACTCTGGGTAACTTGCATTTTCATATGAATTTTAGATTGTCTTATCAACTTTTGCGAAAGACACAGTTGGAGTTTTGATATGTATTGCATTGAATTTATAGTTTAATTTGGGGAATATTGCCATCATAAAAATATTTTTTCCAATCCATGACATGGAATGTCTTTCCATTTATTTTTATTATTAATTTCTTTCAATGAGGTTTTGTAGTTTTCAGTGTTCTTGTCTTGCACTTCTTTTGTTAAATTTATGACTATGTATCTTATTTTTTGATGTTTTTTAAGTGGAATAATTTTCTTAATTTCAATTTGAGATTGTTCACTGTAAGTGGCTAGATATACAATTGATTTTTGCATATCAATCCTAAATCCTAAAACCTTGCCAATCTTGCTTATTAGCTCTAGAGTTTTTTTGGGGTGCATTCCTTATAATTTTCTATATACAAGGTCATGGCATGTGCACATAAATATACTTTTACCTCTTCCCTTCCAATCTAGATGCCTTTTATTTATTTGTCTTTTTTAAATTATTTGACTAGAACTTCTAGTAGAATGTTGAATAGAAGTAGTGAAATGGGAAATCCTTGTCTTGTTTTTTATCTTAAGGGTAAAAACATTTAGTCTTTCACTATTAAGTATAAAATCTTAGCTGTGCTGTGGTTGAAGATTTTTTTCTTTTGCTGTTATTGCCTATCTCTGAGTATGCATTCTGTATAGATTCCACAGTGAATAAAAATGGAAATGAAAGTACAACTCAGGTTGAGGTAAAGAGCTAGAGAACCTTTAGGTACATAGCTAGACAATCGAACAATTGGCAAGGTACTGTCATATTCCTTAGGCATTATGCTTTTAAAAGACATGTGATTAAAGAGAGCTTGGTCTTCCTAGAAAGGAAGTTTTTTCTCTATTTAATATAGAAATGGTTGTAGTCCATTAACTTATCTTTTAAAGATTGATGTCTCATACCATTAAGTGTTCCATGAATTTGGGTAATGCTCAAAATGTAGTGTGAACTGTACTTAACTCTGAAACATTTATGTGGCAATCATTTATCTTGGGCTTGAATGATCATTGCTATGAATTTATAAGATATTCAGTGATTTTTAACATCAAAGGTAGCCTTATGCTTAATTTAGACTATGAGAGCGTCTGTGATATGTTTAGTCATAAAATCATCTTGATGGTAATAAAGGAGCCAAGGGGTTCTTACTAACTCTGGTATGTGATATAGAATGAATTTTTGAATGGTTTATTTCTACATTAGAGGCAAACATCAACCTTCTGGGGTTGTCCACATTCCAGAATCTTGCATCTGTTATATTTATGATAGAAGCAAGAGAGGGGAAAAAAAGAGTATTTAGTCATCTGCTGATTCTATTTGGTGCTAAACACATACTTCTCTCTAGAGTGCAAGAATGCTAATTTATTTTATGTACCAGGGTGGATTGAAGCCATTCCTAGAGACACGAGTATTTAAATTGGTAAAAACTAAGCAGTGAAAACTCTATGTAGATGATTCATGCTCTGTATACAGTTATTGAATAAGGCAAAATCTTTGCTAATTAAGGATCTGGATTTTAAATATAACTTGCCTTCTAATTGGCAGGCATACACAGTTGACCTTTCAACTGTAGACATTATGTTTTGGGTTCAGAAGCTTTCTGTATGAATTATAGCAAACATGAAAGATAACCTAAGTAAAACACACAATTAAATTTTAAGATATGCAATTGAACTTGTTCTAAGATTTGTCTCTAGAATGAGAGATAAAAGGGAGCAGGAAGTTTATACTATCTATTTTGGTGCTGTTTATCTGTCTTCTCCAGTATAACTAGATAATTCTCTGGTATTTTATCCCCATATGATAGGATAATTTTTTATATGTGTGATCAGTAAGATGTTTCAAATTATTTACAAATTCTTAATTTGGGTTGCTGTTCATTCATTTGTGAAGTGAATAAATATTTATCAGGCACCTCTTATGTACCCTCATGGAGTTTACATTCCACTGGAGAATACAGAAAACAAACATGATAAATAGCTATAATATATAGTACATTAGTGATAAATATTATATGAATAGTAAGAAGAAAATAAAACAAGGGAATGGGATATCACATATTGAAGTTAGAATTAGTGGTTGAACTTTTAGAAAGGTGACCAGAGAGGTTTCACTGAAAAGTTGATTTTTGAGGAAAGATTCGAAAGAAGTGAGAGAATAAGCCAGTCATGGATATAGAAGAGCTTGCCAGCAATAGGAACACCTAATGTAGGGACATGCCAGGCTTGGAGAAGCTTCAAGGACATCTATGTGGTTGGATCACAGTGAGGAAATAGAGTAGTGGGGATGGCATCAGAGAGATACATGGGATAGTTTGAGTCAAGCAGTGTCATGATAACTGGTAGAGGTGATAAGAGCTCAAATTTTGGATAAATAAAGGTAAAACTCATAGGATTTTCTAACAGACTAGATACAAGATATGAAAGAAGGAGAGAAATTTAAAGATGACAACAAGGTTTTTGTCTTGGGCAGCTGCAAGAATTGCCATTACTTGAATGTGTAAAGACTGTAGGAATAGTGTATTGTGGCGTACTCTCAGGAGCTCAGGTTTTGGTATGTTATGTTTGAGATGCCTATTGGTGAATCCTCTGACTTTTATAACAGTTTTCTTGGTCATCTTTTACTTAGTACATTTAGAAATGCTCATCTGCCTCTCTATGAAGCATTTCTTAAGCTTCCATGCTTTTCCTTATAATTTCTATAGTAATTATTATATATTTCACCTATTTTAGCTCATTTTATTTATTTTTGTGTATTATTATTTAATAATTTCTGGGGAGCACAGGACTTCAGAGCTATGTGCTTATTTTTACTTTGTGTCATATTTGCATTTCCTCGTAGTTCTTAACACAATTCCACTGTATAACTACTTGTTGAAATCCATTTTTCAGAATACCCAAAACTTAGCTAGATTATTAACCCAAGTTATTTCTGTTTTCCTCAATCAGATGAAAATGATTGTTAGTTAATATAGGAGGCACTTACTTAACTTTCTGAAAAGCATGTCAAATGTGGGACATTTTTACCTATATTCTGCTTAAGGTCTTGCTTTCTGTTGAGGAATCTGTTAGAAATCAAGTACTTTTTAGAACAGCCTGAGATTAATAGGAATAAGGTCTGAATGATATACTTTCATAAGTGCTAAAAACTGTCATCACTTTTTTTTAAAAAAGAGAACACTTTGAAGAATAGTTCACAAACAAATCTAGTTGGCATAATAGGGAACAATTAAAGAAGAACATTTCCATTCTAGACTGAGCATATCTTAACTTTTTACAGTTATTATTTCCTTTTCCAAAATTAGAATTTTTATTTCATGGAAAAGTAAATTACTTAATGGCAGTGGCCCTCAAAGTTTTCTGATTAAAGTGGTGAGAGGTGTTATTAATTCATTGGTTACTCTGTGCTAGTTTGTATATAAGACATAGTGGATAGAAGAACTAAGACATCATTTTGGCCTCCATAGGAACTCATAATTTGTTGAGAGACACAGGTAATGGTTTAATATGTACTGAGTTAGTGCTGTGTAAAGGGAGCACATGAGTGAAATCTGTGTGTGACAGAATGTGAGAATCCAGGAAATCTTAAAGGATAAATGGGCATTTACCAGGAGGTACAAGGGGAGACTAGAACATAGTCTAGTCTCATGACTAGACTAGAACATGCAAGGGTACCTGTAGAAGGAACCTCATGTGATTCTGTGTGGCTGGAGAAAAGGGTGACTGTGAAGGGAGTGGTAGGAAGTAAGGCTAGACAGAGAAGCTGAAGTCAGATCATGCTTACCTATAATAAACATTATGAACTTTATGAGGGGTGGATTAACAATTACTAGAAGATTTTAAATTGGGTTGTGATGATCAGATTTAAATTTTAAAGAGTCTTCTATGATGGTATTACAGAGAAAAGATTATATAGTCAAAAAGTTCTGCCTTATTAAGTATTTTTCTAGTCTCTTCTCTCCTCATGTTTATAAGCTCTTCTTTAGTTTTATCCCTAGACTGGTACTACCAGTGAGGACAAGAATAAGGGTAGAAATATTTAATGAGTAGAATAACAGACCTTACCCAATGGTGAGATGAAGGGATGGAAAAGTAAAGAATATTGCTCAAATTTCTTATTGATCAGCTGGTTATTGGGGCCATTCAGACTGATAATGTTGGAAGAAAAACATACAGAGTGTGGGAGTATATGAAAGACAGTGGGTTCAATTTTAGACATGTTTATTTTGAGACCCAACTTGAGTTAGGCATCTGGAGCTCCGAAGAGAGGTAAATAAATACCTGTTAATTTCAATTTAGTATTTACTGTCATCCAAGAAAACGGGGTGTGGGGGGCATTTTAAGAAGGGAATGTAGCCTGTAGTTTGTTGCATAGAGAGAGATCAAGCAAGAAAATGTTGGAAAAGTGTTTTGCATTAAGTCATTTAACCTCATTAATACTCTGAAAGGTAGAAATTATTATTCCCATTTTGTTGCTGAAGTAAGGTTAATTATTCTACTTGAAATCTTCTGCTGTTATTGCAGTGTTTTTACATAGGGATTCTAACCTCATAGCTCATGCTGTATCCATTATAATGAGGCAGAATTCTTGCCTTGGAGTTGCTCAGCATTCACTATTCTTGGCTTACTTATTGTAGGCTTATCAAACCCAGGGACTTGCATTATCTATCTTTCCTATGTCTTCCAAGGTCAGGTACACATATTGTGTGAATCTAAAGCATGGAGACTACATTAATAAGGCTCATGCAAACATCTGTGCTAGTACTTGAGAGCAGAGACCAGGGATTCCTTTGGTTTGGCCAAATGGATTTGAATGTTTTTAAATGGGGGCTAATACTCTGTAGTGTTCTAGGGCCTCACCACTCCCTGTTAACTTACATCTGGCCTATTTATGCTCCCTGCTTAGAATAAACATCTGAGTTTACAGTCTTAGCTTTAAAATCACACCTTATAGCAGATGTTTCCAGCTTGTTGAATTAAACTAAAAAGCAAAACAGTTTTTATTTTTTTCTGGAAAAAGCAACCATTAAGCTATCATTTCTAAGATGCCACATTTAGAATGTTTTCTTTATCAAAGGTAGATTGAAATATTAAAGACAATACTTATTAATTTCATTCTTCTTCCAGGTATCTCTGACTTATTTTTTTGAGCAATCTGAATGGCTCTGTGGATCACATTTTAATATTTAGTCTTGTAGTTTTGGCCTTAGCTTTTCTTATCAGTCTTGTTTGAAACTGAATTAAAGAATGTGTTTGTAATCTGAGCTGTATTCGTCATCACAATTTTTTTGTCAGGAACATATGCTATTGGGTCACCACAGAAAAGCAGAGTTAAAGGAAATTTTTTTGACAGACTTTGGGAATAGGTGATGAGGCTACTGACAACAAATAGAAATAGTGTTAAGTAGAAAGTATGTTGAGACAGGAGCCAATCTTGGTTCCTATTCATAGTGGGGCCATTAAATGAGAAAGTGATTAGAGAGTATTTGAGTATAGGAAACATCATAATTATTCAGTAAATGCTATCTTTCTTAAAGACAATCACCATCACCACTTTTTATTAATCCATGTATATCTTTGGACAAATGTCCATTTCCTTTTTTGACACCCAGAGATGATATTAAGTTCATTAAATATGAAATATCCAATTTCCTTAAGTGCTAAGTTTGACAGTTAATATCTTTGACATTTTCATTTTGATACATTTTATTTTATTTTATTATTTTAAATAATAAAATTTATTATTATTACATTATTACATTAATAATTTATTATTATTATTAATTTAAAATTATTACATTATTTTAAATACATGGTTTTTGGCTTATGATTATCTTTCAAAAATTTTTTTAGAACAACTTTTGTGAAACCATAGATAAGTAAAAAATTCATGTTATTTTTGAATATGAGTTCCATCATGGAATGAATGCTGCACAGACAGCTTGAAATATCAGTGAAGTGTTTGGGAAGGATGTGGCTAATGGATGCATAGTACATCCATGGTTCCAGAAGTTCCGTTCTGGTGATTTTAATCTTGAAAATGAGCCATGTGAGCAACCTGAGACCAAGGTAGATAATGATAATATGAAAGCTGTAGTGGAAGTGAATCCATCTAAACCTAAGCATGAATTAGCAGCAAAGTTTGAAGTTACTATTTCAACAATATTGGGCCATTTGAAGCAAATCAGCAAGGTAATGCTGATTTGGTATGAGATAGGTACCTCATAATTTAAACAATACTGTAAGAAGAGAAATCATCTCGAAGCTTGCCTTTCTTTGCTGTCTTGACATAAAGGCATACCATTTCTACACTGTATTGTTACATGTGATGAAAAATGAACTCTTTCTGATAATCGCAAGTGTTCAGCACAATAGTTGGATAAAAATGAAGTGCCGAAACACAGTCCAAACCAAATATTCATCAAAAAAAGCTAATGGTGTCCATTTGGTTGTCTAGCACTGGTATTCTCCACTTCAACTTCGTGAAACTTGGTCAATCAATTACACCGAATGCCTATTGCAACCAATGAGATGAAATGGTGAGGATGCTTGTGATTGAGCAGCTGAGATTGGCCAGTGGAGATAGGCCAATCTTTTGCAAGACTACATGTTGCAAAAAACCAACTCTATTCAAACTACAGAGGCTGGCCTTGGAACTCTCTGTCATCCATCATATTCACCAGACCTTGCACTAACTGGCTACCACTTCTTGCAGGCTTTGAACCACTTCTTGCAAGGAAAAATATTCAATTCTCAAGAGGCTGTGGAAAACATATTTTGTAATTTCATGGCCACTCACTCTTCAGGCTTCTTTGCTGCTGTCATAAACAAGCTATAGTTAAAATGGGAAAACTGGTGGATAATTTAGGCTCCTATTTTGATTAATTGTTTGAGATATAATAAACTAACCTTTTGATTCAAAAATTCAAAACATATTTAATGACATAATAAGAGTTTTTATATCTTCTTATAAGATTCTTTGTGAAAGAATGACTGGAAATGTGTTGAACAAAATAAACCACTACACAAATGTAAGGAATTATTAAGGAAGTTGTGTCCTCATCCCTGGGCTTGTATCCTATTTTAGACTAAGTAATGCTATTTGCTCTCTGAGATGCACCATAACATTTAGAAAACAGGAGGTCTATTTCTCACAAGTGAGTCATGGAAGCTTAAATAGGAAGGAATTGTAAGGATAACAATATTTGTTGATCTCTGACTAGGTTTTAAAATATAACTTTACTCCTAGAGTTGTTAATTTATGCTAGAGGAAAAGTTTCGGATATTTGAAACTTCTTGTTAGATTAAATGGTGAAACACACACAAATGGAAGGGAAGTATGAAATATGGCAACTGAATCTTGCTGATGTAGTTCATTACTTTTCTGTTTTTCTGTTTATTCCTTTTACTTTTTAATCATATGGCAGATGGCTTCAGATAGAATTTATTTTTGAGATATAAATTCTAGGCAAACAATAGATAAAAGTAATATTAAACGCGTGTTATATTTGCTTTGAGTGGATAGGAAATGAACAGAGTATGTTTCTGAGCTCTCTCTCTGTATACATATATATGTACACACACATATTTTCTTGTCAGACACAGTAGTCTGCATTAGAGTCAAGTAATAATGTTTTCCTCAGAGGTTTCTTTGGAGTTGTTAACATTCACCTTGGTGTATTTCAGTTACTCAAGGTATCCATTAATGGCCTCAAATGCATACCTTGGGCGATATCTTACCATTATTATATGGTTTCTTAGTTTCATATTTGAACTTCAAGAATTCTTTTATTTTCTTTTTTATTGAATTTATCCTATTAATATAAAATTGAAAATAAGAAATAAGGATAGAAAAGCAGTAAAGTCTTCTCCCTGCTGCTTAATAATGTTTTGATTGTAAAATCCTGCATTTTAAAATCAATCTTTATTTTTTTCTCAAAACTTTCTTTTGCTTGAAGTCTGCTGTTGTTTCATCATCTTATGTCCCTCGGCTCAGTTAAGGCTAAGTATTCCATTTCCTAATTTAGGTTGGTGAAAAACATTTAAATTAGCAGGTGTTTTTACTAATTTGTTTTTTGATAGAACATGAAGCTACCCAGTGACCAGTGAAGCAGTTAGCATGCAGCATCTTGGCAGAGGGAAGACTAGGGATAGAAGCCAAGCAAGAATGGAATCCAAATAGCAAAGTATATATGGGCCTTTCTGCTGCAAATCTTAATCTTAAAAAACAAAACTGCTCTTTATAAGCTCCCTTTCTTTCCCCTACCAGAGTAGTTTTGTTAGCTCAGCTTCAGAAACCTCACTTAAACACCTGGAAGATAACTCAATAATTTGCATGTAGTTCTGCTTTGTTGAGCAGAGTATCTGCTTAGTTATTCCATGTGGGCAGAAATGTAGATTAGTAAGGA
>VSMD01077986.1:0-10050 GCA_008750895.1 Mirza zaza | reverse complement strand
CTCTACTATAAAATAGAAAGAAATTAATTGGCCAACTAATATATATAGAAAAAATTAGCCGGGCATGGTGGCACATGCCTGTAGTCCCAGCTACTCGGGAGGCTGAGGCAGCAGGATTGCTTGAGCCCAGGAGTTTGAGGTTGCTGTGAGCTAGGCTGACGCCATGGCACTCACTCTAGCCTGGGCAACAAAGCGAGACTCTGTCTCAAAAAAAAAAAAAAAAAAAAAAAAAGAATAGGACAGAGCTTATCCCATGCAGTAGGCAAGAAACCTGTTTCAGCTGTGTGTGTGTGTGTGTGTGTGTGTGTGCACGCGCACACACGCATGTGTACCAGGCTATCATATAAAATGTAGTTTTAATTGTAGGTCCTGGTGAAAATGGTTTGGAAACGCTGTTTCAGTAACAGGCAGAAGGACACTATGGAAATAGCATGGGCTTCTGCGTGTAAGACCGAGGTTCAAATCCTGACTCAGACACTTGCTAGCTGTGTGGCCTTGTGGGAGTTACTTGGCCTCTCTGACTTCCAGTTTCTCATCCGAAAAGTATGGATAAAGTGAGGTAATGTGTGCCTGACACCTGGCACAATTGGTGCAGACCCCTTTAGGAGTCTGATGAAAGACTCTCAGCCTAGAAAAATGAACCTACACCCCACTTCCGGTTCCTCCCCCCCCCCCCCCCCCCCCCCCCCCCCCCCCCCCGGAGCACTCACACAGTGGAGTTCCGGTGACTCCTGATGGGCAGGCCCTGCTCGGCCCTCACCAGTCGCTGGTAGGAGATTCCTGTGGGGCAACAACCGAAAACAGAGTTCATGGGCTTATCTGTCCCTCAGCATCGCGCCCTTGTGCCTCGTGGCGAGCCAGGCACTGGACGGGCGGGCTGGAGGTTTCCGCAGAGGCTTGGAGGAACCCTGGGGAGAGAGCCGCTATCTGGACCCTCCAAGGGCCTGGGCTGGACGCCTGAGTTCTATTCTGCATGGCCTTGGGCAGGTCACTTATCCCTGGGCCTCAGTTTCCCCCCAAGGGGCAGGTGAGATCGGTGGCCTCTGAGGCCTTTAGCAGTCTGATTTCCAGGCCCCATCTCAGTTGGACTGGCTGAGTTTTGCTCTTCAGAAACTGGGAGGAGGGGACCCTGGGCCCAGGAGGCTGCCCACTTGTTCCTGGGTCCCTGTTGTCACTGCTCCCCTCTCTGGGTGCCTTCCCACAGTGGTTGTACCAGGCACCCCCTCAGCCCGTCTTCTCCAGCCACTGGGGAGTTTCCAATCTCCGCCTGCACCTCCGTGTGTCTGCCTGGCACCCCACGCCCTCTTGGGGGCCTGTGGCCTTGCCTGGTGTCATCTCTGCTCTAAGGGAGCACACAGCCCCCCACACAGCACACATCCCCTCTCTGGCCTCTCCCTGCTCTGCCTCTTCTAATTTCAAAATGCGGAGAAGAAACAAATCAGACATTTCCCTCCTTTTTTTTTCCTGCATCTTGACTCAGTTCTGTGGCTGGAAAGTAGCCCATATGGAGTATGCATTCAGTTCCATGTCAACCATAAGATTAAGCACGAACGCGCTCTCCTTATGCACCCGGGCAATGGGACAGGGACTGGGATTCACTGGGGCAGGCCACCTTCTTGCAGAGCTCAGAAATAGTTCCAGAGAGTCCCTGTCCAGAGCGGGGCCACCGTGGCCTGGGGTTGAGCTGGGAGCTGGAAGGACATCCCCACAGAAGTGCAAGCCCAGACCTGGGGCTTAGAGACAGCTAGAAACAGAGGGTGGGGATTTTTGCTTAGTAAATGGCAGAAAATTAAATTATGTTATTCTAACTTGGAACCTAATTGCTTTGATTTTTAGCCTTTTGTGTGTGTGTGTGTGTGTGTGTGTGTGTTTTTATGTAATCGTTGCAGGTTTAGAAGTGAATATTATGCCTATTTTGCTAGGAATAATCTCTGAAAACAGTGGCTATTTCTATCAGGACTTGGGACACCACCTGGTGGCCACTCACATGCATTACAGAGAAAAGCTCCCCTGGCCCGGGGAAGAACACTGTAGTCATCGTAGGGGACGTACACACCCCCAGTCTACCCGACCACACAACACACACATGCAAAATCCCCTGACCTTATTTCTTGTTTCTTTTCCTACTTCGTGTTTTCTAATGGGTGACCCACACTCCGCCAACCCTGTTTCTTTACTGCCTTTCTGCCTCTGTCCGCCCAGGAGCAGCGGGCTATGACGTCACTGTCCCTCTGCACCAGGTTTCCTCCAACACGTTTGGCCCTGGGCTCCCAAGCCCACCGCCTCCTGAAACCCTCTCCAGTGTTTTCTCAGTCCCCGAACCTAACAGCTCGGCCTCACCACCATTCTCCTCGACCTTGTCTCTTGGGGCGTTTGATAGTGTTGACAACTTTCTCCTTGAAGCTCGCTCATCTCCTTTAGTCTCCGCGCAAGGAACAGTCTCTGGCACCTGCACCTGTGTGTCCCGGGATACCTTGCCCGTCCCATCTGGGACAGCGGTGCAGGTGGAGCTGGGAGCTGCTTCCTGTTAGCCACGTGGACTCCACGGGACTGCTGCTCCATGTGTTTCTGCTGCTTTAATCGGGGGACACTTAGGAGGACATCTGTGACTGACCAGATGACCCACCCAGAGGGAGCTATTTTCAGAGGTGCATAGCTGGTGCTGACTGTCCAAGATTCCAGCAGCTCCCAGGTGGAGCGCACAGTCAGCAGGCAAAACCGTCCACCCGCCCTAAAGACACCATCAAAGGCCCTCCTCAGCCTCTCCTGGCAATGGACCCCACCGGTTAGCGTGGCATGTGGGCTTTGGGGGTGACGGATGGATGAGCGGGGGCTGAGCTGGGAATGAATTAGAAAAGACTGTGCAGTATGGAAGGGCTGGGAGCCTATAAACTTTTGTACAAGCTGACTCCTTTGAATCAGGCTTAGAAATTGTCCCCATTTGCTGGTGTCCACTGTGAGGCTGGAAACGTCTCCAGCACCCTGCAAGCCAGGTGGGCCTTGGTTTTCATCATGTTGCCTGGTGGTGGCAGGGAGGTCACAGCGGCTGAGGGGGGTGTGTGATATCGGCCCCAGGACCACCCCTGTCTCCACCCCACGCTCCCTGCACAGGGAAGCTGCACTGGGGACCTTGGGTCAGTGGACCCCTTTCTCCCTTTGATCTTAGATCACATTCTTTCTGGGTCACCTTAGCAGATGGGAACTCTTTTCCCTAAATCTCTCCCACCTACTAGTCAGTGATGTTTGACATTCCTTTAAGGGGTATAAACCTTTCATTCCATAATCAGAGACAAAAACTAGAAAATGCAAATGTCTAATCAATAATGTCCCAAGACATTATTACAACTTTCTGAGATTGCCTTCTTAGATCAAGACTGGTGCCGGCGCTAAACAAAAGTCTCGTTCCCGTGCCAGGTTGTAGCAAGTAGACAGTCAAGAGAAGCCACCGCACAGGGGCAAAGAGCAGGTCCTGGTGGGGTGGGGAGGGCAGCAAGCAGTCACGGAGAAGGTCACACTCCCTGCCCGGCCAGTCAAGACCCTTCACAGTCAAGCCTCGTGTGCTCGTCTAACCTTCCACCCTTTTTTAAAGCTGCAAATAGAAGCCCATTCTGCACGGAACAGCTGACTCGGTCCCATGGAGACCAAGGACTGGGGATGTCGTGAGGCACTCGGGCGGGGGGAGGCGGGCAGCAACCACATTTTGACTCAGTTTCCTCTTACAAGGCAAAGGCCAAGATTCCACGGAGTCACCAGTGCTAGGGGCAAGCGGGGCCCGGTCCCGACTGTGTCGCACTCCTCAGATGAGACCGTGCCGGTACGGCTCTGCAGTATCTATGAGTACCATCGACTCACAGTTGCCAGGTGGAGTCTGATCTCTATCGTGGCCTGACGCAAACGGCAGCGCGCCACTCCCCGCAGCTGGGTGTCTTTCAGCTGTCCTCCCGCCCAGCGCCCCCACGAGCAGCACCTTCCTGCTGCCCGCCTCCAGGCTCCTGCATGCTAGAGGGGCTGGAGGGACAGGGGACTTATGGCCCCGAGGCTTCAGCAGGCCCTGGGGAGGGTGAAGCACAGCCTTCGGTGAGCCGCAGAGGAGGAGAGGACGTGACAAGGAAGGCTGGGAGTCCGGGAGCAGAGAGGTGGAGGTTGAGAAGGGGTGGGGTGAGTAAGGCAAGAGGGAAATACTGAGGGGAAGGAGCAGTGGCCTTGCAGGAACGCCTGTGGGATGAGGTCTCTAGCTGTGCAGGGCCACCAGTGAGGTATCACCGCCCTGCTGACAGTCACCCTAACAGGCCCAATCTGGGTTTTCCAGGCCACTCTTAAAAGTAAGTCATATATGGCAGAGACTTCTAGGCATCTACCCAATATCCATCCCCCTTCTTTGCTAATGAGACCTTGGGCAAGGTACCCAGTTGATAAGTCGAATTTCTCAACCTCCCTTGCAGAAGGTATTGGGTGGACCCCTTTTTGCAGCCCCCCTCACTTCCTTCTGTTAAGTGGAATGCAGACATGATGGCCAGAGCTCCAGCAACCATCTTATGCCATGAAGTGACTTTGAGGATAATGTCTCCTGCTAAGGATAGTTAGTGGAGCAGGAAGACTGGACTAGGATGTTCATGGAGCCACCATGCCAATGCTATCCTGTCTTCTTCCAGGTGTGTGTGTGTGTATGTGTGTGGGGGAGAGGAGAGAGAGAGGGAGAGAAAGAGAGAGGAAAATAAACTCTGATGAGTTTAAGTCACTGTTATTTTGGGCTTTCTGTTATAGGCAGCCAGCTTAGTCCTAAGTAATCACACCCTATGATTTCTGGAACACCTGCCCTCCACTCTTTTCCCTAAATCTCTCCCACCTACTAGTCAATGATGTTTGGCATTCCTTCCAGGGGTATAAACCTTTCATTCCATAATCAGAGACTAAAACTAGAAAATGCAAATGTCTAATCGATAATGTCCCAAGAGAAATTTATTGCCACTTGAGATTATTCAGCACTCACTCACTACCAGCTGACAGGCAAAACTGACCTAACCCAGGTCTGTTTCTCATTTGACAGGAGGTCAAGGGCAGGAAGGCACTAAGAATCGGAAAGGGAACAGGGCAGGAGCAGTTCCTAAGGTGGCAAAAGTGCTTATGAAAAGACAGCCAGTCATCTGTCAATGCCTCTCGCTAGAGGCACAACTTCGTGCAAATGTGAAAGGATACGATACGGTTTTCGGAGTCACATGGACATGGGTTTGAGTGGCAGAGCGCCTAGAGGCCATGAGATTGTGGGCAAGCTACTAAACTGTCCAGCCCTCAGTTTCAACATCTGAAAAATGGGAATAATAGTCACCGCCCAGAGAGGCGTTCTGAGCGGCGGATGGGACCACCCGTTGGCTGTGTCTACTACAGCACGAGCACACAGGAAACGCAACTCCACATCACTGCCATCCTATCCTCACCGCCAACGACAATCACAGTCCTACTTCTGACAGGGAAGCACGGAGAACTTAAGCAACTTGCCCATGGTCATCAGCTAGGTCTTTTGTCACACCAGAGCCCACGTTCCTTCCCTTACCCTTGACTTTACAGCTTGGGCAAGAAACGATGGACTTAGTTTTGCCATGCATGAAATGGGAATAATATTACTCTTCCCTCTCCCCCTGCAGGTGAGAAGCAATCCTTCAGGTTTGTGTGCTTTGAAATTGCAGAGTGACTCACACATAAGATGCCCGCTGTTGCTCACAGATAAATTCTTTGCAGGCAAGTACTGTGGTCACTATAGCCTTGTAGACACAGAGTAAATATTCAATAAACATGTGGGCTAGGCCCCAGAGGGCTGTGGTAGGCAGGACCCGGTGGCACTGACATGAGGTTTCCTGCCACCCCCAGAGTGGAGGCAGTAGGCGACCCTATGGGGGTGGAGTCAGGAAGCCGGGGGAGGCCCCCAGCCTTGATAACAGGCCCACTTCCTCTGCCACCCAGCCACATGTAAGCAGAATGAACTGTTTCATTTGTCTCCATGGCAACCGGGTCCCTAAGCCTCCATGGGTGGAGGGCCCAGCTCTCTAGATCCTTTGTCATCTTCTCCCTGTGACCCTGCCAGGACCTGTCTCCTAAGCTAACATCATCCCAACACCTACTGCCCCCAGCAGTGTGAAATCAATGTAGGCCAGCAACGGGCCTCACACGCTGCTCTGAGAGGGAGGCATTACTGGACACCCATTTTACAGATGAGGAAACTGAGGCTCACAAGTTAAATGCCCTGCTGAAGGCCCCACAGCTAGTGAGTAGCAGACTCAGGATTTGTAACCACAGTGGTCTGGTCCCAAGTACTGGTTACCTCTAAGGTATTCGGCCTCTATTCCAAGAGTTCGAGTTCCCGGGCCTCCATTCTAGACCTCCCCTACTTTATTGGGGGTGAGAGGGACTCATGAATAAGACAAGCAAATGACCGCATGGCTGTTAAAAAACATACTAAAGCATCTTCTTACAATTCCATGTGAGGGTCATGTAAGAGAAGGTTACTTTGTTTAACTTACTATTTGCTGTTGATCGGGGCTCAAGTTCTTTGCAATGAGAGGTTAACTTGTGGAAGTGAGATAAGTTGCAAGTGATTTTTGTGTGGTAGAAGAGATAACCCCAAAGATTATGGTTTTATTCCCCTATATGATATTAACTATTTTGTATCTAATTCTACAATCTTACTCTAGCTTCTATGAGAACCTTCTATCAGTTTCTCAAATCCTCCTTAACACAGGCTCTACCGTCTTGCCGGTTTCCTCAGTAAGGAGCTGATATATCTCTGACACAAGCTCATTAAATATTTCTATAAGTGGTGGGCTTTGTAACTGTTTGAAAATGATTCCCTGACACGAGAGAGAGTTAATAGTTTCCTGTTTCAGTTCTGCTTTCCCTCAAAGAGGAGAAGTTTCCAGCACAGGCAGCTTGGCTTGGGCTTCCCTCCCCAGGCAACTGCCTTCTCCCTGGTCACCAGGGCATCTGAGGCCTTGCATGGCCCCAGGGCGATGTTGAGAAGGCCCTCAGTAGTGAGCGATGGTTCTAGGGCCTTCTCTGCTTTGACGCCAAAGGGCCCCCATTCTACCTTCATCTCCAGAGCTGCTCTGCCCGGCTTGTGGGCTCCAGGCTTAGCATCCCAGGGCCTGGGCCTCACCACCACCCCTCCACTTCACATTTGCTCGCTGGGCCACCCAGCGCAGAGTTCCCACCCAGCTGCACACAAAAACACCCCAGGCATAGCGTGCATGCAGTTGAGGCGCCACTTGAAATTAGGAAGCGGTCTCCCCACAAATGATCCCCTCCCCCAACCCAGCATCTTCCTTACCTGGCCGTTCCAACATAAGAAAGAGTCATTTTTTAGATCTTGGGTAGAAATGAAGTACCAAATCTTGCTTGGTGAGAAGGCCCTGCCAAGGCATTTGCATTTTAAATCCTTTCTTTCAAAACTGTGGAAGGGAAGACAAGCTTTGTCTCCTGGTAAAAGAGCTCCAGTCACCAGGAAGAAGCCCAGAAGAAATCTAGATCTGTTTGTTTTGGGGGTGCAGTGGGAAGGAGGGAAGGAATGGAAGAGTTTGACCTTAAATTGGTTTGTTCGTGTAGGGTGCCTTGGCAAGTTAGGTTGGCAGACTGTCTATTCATAGCGTGCCCAAGCCCTTTTCTGAGTCCGATACGTTGCCAGGGACTTCCTGATTTTTCAATTCTCCACCTAAGTTTCTACCATGATGTGAGGGCCACATTACAGGGAGACTTTGGGGTTGGCCAACCATGGCCTGTACCTGCTGTGCTCATCTGTAACAACAGAGAGCTGACCGATGGGGGCAGACAGGGCAGCTGATTGGTTGGTGAAGACAGTTATGAACCTTCCAAAGGAATTTAGACACAAAGCTTCAGTCCTGCCTTTTATAGGGTCCATGAGTTATTGGGGAACAAGATTTGGTACTTCTATCCCTTGTGTGTTTTTCATGGGTATGATGGGAATTAAATGCTGCTGGTACTAAGCAGGGCCTGGTGCATGCAAACATTTGAAATTAAAAAAAAAATGAGATTATAACACATATAGTATTTGGGGGCCTGCTTTTTGACTCAACAAGTTACTCAACATCCTTTGATCTCAGTAACTCCATTCCTACAATATCATTGTTAACAGCTGAATAGCATTCCAATGATTTCACCACAGTATACTCAACCATGTTCAATACTTAGGTTTTTTGGCATTGGTTGATTATAAGAAAGAATGCATTGATGAACAGCCTTGTAGCTACATCTTTGCACATCTATAGTTATTTGTCAGGATAAACTTTGAGGAGTGGAATTGCTGGGTGAAAGCGTATTCTTTCTGATGCTTTAGCAAATATAGCTCCTCTTTTTCTTAGCAACACTGGTGTTTTTTTTTTTTTTTTTTAATCTTTGCAATTTAATAGGGCGAAAAAAGAGTCTCACTATTTAGTTTTGAGTTCCCTTCATTACTAGTGAGGGTGAATATTTTGGGGGGTCTTGCTCAGCCATTCAGTGTTCTTTGTTGATGTACCTGAATCACATCCTTGCTCATATTTCCATGAGTATGTTGGCCTGTTGTTTAATTGACTCAAAAGCACTCTTCATGTGTTTGATATATTAATTTTTTGTTGCAAATATTTTTCTTAGTTTGTCATTTGCCTTTCACTTATAGTGGGTTTGCCATATAAAGGCTTTAAATTTTATGCTTTCAAATTGGTCAGTCTTTTTCTTTATAATTTTTGCCTTGGGGGACATGTTTGGCAACTCTTCTCCGCTCCAGGTTCATGTGACCTATTTTTCTTCTACCACTTTTATGGTCTTGTTTTTCCCACATTAACCTTTAATCTATCTGAAAGTTATTTTTATGTTTGAGATACAACTCCTAATTTTTTTTTGAGATAGAATTCTAAATCAGTTTTTTTTTTTTTTGAGACAGAGTCTCACTTTGTTGCCGAGGCTAGAGTGAGTGCTGTGGCGTCAGCCTAGCTCACAGCAACCTCAAACTCCTGGGCTCAAGCAATCCTACTGTCTCAGCCTCCCGAGTAGCTGAGACTATAAGCATGCGACACCATCCCCGGCTAATTTTTTCTATTTATATGTTGGCCAATTAATTTCTTTCTATTTATAGTAAAGACAGGGTCTTGTTCTTGCTCAGGCTGGTTTCGAACTCCTGACCTTGAGCAATCCGCCCGCCTCGGCCTCCCAGAGAGCTAGGATTACAGGCGTGAGCCACAGCGCCCGGCCTCTAACTCAGTTTTTCTATGATCTGCCAATTATCTTGATATCATTTATTAAATAACTAATTTTCTTTATCACTGGTTTGAGGATGCCACTTTGTCATATAGTAAATGATTGTATGTAATCTATAATGTAATCTGTTTCTAGTTGTAATATTTTGTTCCATTAATCTACCTATTCTTATACCAATGGTGTGCTATTTTAATAACTATAGCTATATAGTTATTAAGAATACATACATAAATATATAACAAATACATAAGTAAATGCTACTGTAGAGCATTTATTCTTTCAAATAGACTTTATTTTGCTAATTTAAAAAATATATTGCTGGTATTTTGATTGTGATTGCATTTATTTTCATAACACCTGGTATTATTATAATATTGATTTGATCCAGCAATACCTCTCTTCAATTATTTATTATTCTGGAAAGTTTGTTTTCTCTACATAAGTTATTACATTTTGTTCTATTTATTTTTTATTTTTTGTTGCTATCATAATTTTTTTCATTATGTTTTCTTACTGGTTAATGCCGGTTTATGAAAAAGTTCTTAACTACCTGTTTTCTTGTTCTGACAATTCTTTTGAGGCGATTCTCTCAGTATGGACAGGTAAACAACTGTTTGAGCTCTAAATAATTAAAAGTTTCCTCTTTATTTTTGTCTTTTTGCATAGGCAAAATACCTATAAGCGAAAAGAGGAAGATTACTGCTTTACAGGAAATGCCTCTAGTATTTCACCTTGGACTGTTGCCATATTAAAAACACTTCTATAGTAATAGTTTCCATATATTGGGGGGTTTTGAATATCAAGAATGGG
>VSMD01077981.1:0-116368 GCA_008750895.1 Mirza zaza | reverse complement strand
GGCAAAGTGGTTGTTTTCTGGCTCCTCCTTCCCTGCAGTCTTGGAAATGTGAGGAAGGCAGGGACAGAGGCTGGGCCTATGGGCTGAAGAAACCACAGTGACTGGCTGCTCTGTCTAGAGACTTTCCTGGGGCAATATTACATGGGATGTTAACCAAAGGAAACCAAAAGAATCATTTCAAATAGACTCATTGCTTAGAAATTTTTATTCTTAGGGCAGTCAGTAGTATTTTAAAACTTTCTTACAAGATAAAGGAAACCACCAAAAAAAATTTTTTGAAGTTTTTTCTAAACATTGACAATAAACCAAAACAGAATAAGTAGACAACCAAACAAGCAAAACCTCAGGGACAACATGTTTGGTGTATTTTGTACCCTCCTAGCAAGTTTCACCTTGGGTTTGTTTTGTAAGTGTTTTATAAGAATTGTTGTCCATATGCTTCCCTAGGCTGAGCTGGCATTGGTCTGCTGGCCTGTTTTTGTGGTTTTTATACACAGTATTTATTTTAAACTATTGGGAGGGATGGGAGTGGTGGGAAAACGTTGCTACCCTACTTTTCGAGAGTGCAGTTAATTCCAAATCTGAAAGCCCAGTTCTGCCCTGGAATACTTACAACCACAGACGTTAAACCTGGATATTATGTGATAAAGACAGAATGGCCTTGGGACACTATTAAATTGGATATAAGGATCAAAACAGAAAGATGGAAAGAAACTCATGACTGAATCGCACCTAGTTTTTGCACATTTATCAAACTTGTGCTGAGAACAGCGTCTGATTATGTGATTTTTGAGCAAGATTAGGTATAAATAGGTGAAAACTGCCCAGATCCCCTTGAGAAGCACAGAGGGCAGAGGGCCCGGTCCTTCTTGTTTGTTCCGGTCTCACTGCAGTCTGGTGTAGCTCCTCTGCCTCTCCCACGCGCACGAATTGATGCGAAATGTGGGCAACTCCTAGGGGGCTTTCCTATAGATTTGTGGATCACTAAAGGACTCTCACAAAATAGAAATGGATTTTAACTTACATTTTAAACTTGAAGATTAGGTACTATCTATGAAATTACACATTTGGTTTTTAAAGGTAGAGATGTATGTGTAGCTACTAAAGATGTGTTGTTGGTTTCCAAAAAGGAGCACTGTGGAAAATGCATTTTGAATGTTTGTGTTCCTAGAATTAGGCGGGCAGCTGCTGCTTTGCTTGGTGTAAATACAGTGGATCTCAATCTTTGTGGTGTGCTGAATAGCAGATCATCTCAAACCCTTGAGTACTCAGTCTAGTGAAGATGTTGTCATTATGTATAATAAATACCTAGTTTAATTAACTATGTCATGTTGACTATTATTAATAAATTTTAACATTTTCCAAAATACTCAATGTGTGATTCATGAGCATTTTCAAGAGTACAGTCATCTTTTGGTCATGTCAGTACTTTCTGGCCAGGCTGATGAATAACTTAATGAGTGTCTTGACTTTGTATGTGTTTGACAGGCATGTGGCCAAGACTTGGCCTAATCCCTGATATTTCTCCTCCCAGAAACTTAATCCCAATAGAACTAAAAGGTGGCTTTTCCTGGGCTGCCTTTGAGTCCCTAGATTGCAAGCATCATGGCTAGTCCTGCAGTCCACTGTTTAAACAGCTTTGCTGAGATGTAGCGTAACCCTCCATGGCTCTGGCTGGTCTTGGTAGGCAGATGTGATTCACATTCAAGACATATAGCCCTTGTGTGACCGTCCAAAAAGCACTTGCCTCTGTCTTATTTCTACCAAACTCTCTCCTCTCCTTAATAAGCAAAACACAGATCTGAGGAATAAATTCCTCGTGACTCCCTAGTGATATCCATTGACATTGTCATGGCCTTGCTTGACAATAACAGGAAAATGACCAAGGCTAAAAGGATAATAGAGATAGCCAGCAGGTTTAAAGAAAAATTAAAATTGGACCCTATTTTCTGATATCGGTGAGATTATGGGAGCATTTTCATACATTGTTAGTGGAAGTATAATTGATACAACCTAGTGAGGAGGAGAAATAGGCAATGTGCCACAAAAGCAGATTTTTGTATAATTTTTTAGAAATTTGTGCTAAGTATATACACCTGTTAGGGACTAAGATTTACCTTTAAGGGTATTGACTAATGTATGGCTTATAATAACTAAAAAGAGAAATTGTGTCTATGTAATAGATCTGCCTATACTGGATCAGGTCCATTCTAGTTATTGCAAACATTTTAATAACAGTGACTTGATTATGCAGGTGGTGGGAATGCTGAGAAGGCAAACAGGACAGAATCAACTCTGAGATTAGAAACATCAAGAAAAACAGCTTCGATCCCACTGGCTGGGTCAGAGTTCCAAAGCTGGGGCAAGAGCTGGGGTTGTGGGGAGGGGACCTGGGAGCACTGAGCAGGGTGGTGGTGAAGAAATACTTTGCTGTCGCTCCTTCCCACCCTCTAGTTTTCTATAGGGTTTCCCGTTGGCCAAACCTAGCAGGAAGCGAGTTGGCACAGGGAGCCTGGGAAGGGAGTGTCCTGTGATATATACATGGCAGGGCAGCATGGATCTCAGCAACTGGCAGGCACCCTACGCAGCCATGATGGTGGCATAGAAGAATATTTAATAATAAAGAAAATGTTGATGGTATGTTGCTTCATGCCCAAAGTGTGTTACAGAACAGTGTGTTATGATCCTATCTTTGTTAAAAAAATGACGTATGACATAGGAGTTGCAATGGGTTTCTCTGAGAGCCTCCTCTGCCTCACTGACCTGTGCAAAGGCTTCAGTCCCTTTCAGCAGCTCCCCGCAGAGGACCCGCCCCTCTGGGGTGTGGCTCCCCTAGCCGGCTCAGCTGTGTGCCTGCCTCAGCCTGGCTGCTGCTCGGCTGCTGCTCGGGGCGCAGTTTTGGTGCCACTCACCCTCCCTAGGCCACTGCTGCCCCCACCTCACGACCTCAGGGAAGAGCTGCCCTCCCATTTCCCACTGGGGGCTCTCAAGAGGACGTAGACCCTTAATTCTCCACAGACCATAACACCAGACAAGATGTTCAGAAGAGAATTTTTGCAGTATATAATTTAAGATGGGTTCCCACACTGTGAGGCCCTCAAGGTCCTGGACTGCCTGTGCTCCTGGGCTTCCCTTGGGCTGCTCCCTGCTGCCCAACTCCCACCTCCTCTTTGGGGTTCCTCACTGTGGGGGGGGAACCGGTCCCTTTTTTTGTGGATTAGAAAACAATGCTCCCCAAATATGGTGCTTTGACATGCTGAACTAAAGCAGCCACCTCAAGTGCTCTCTGACCTTGCCCCCTACCCTTCAACCCTCTGTCTCTCCCACAGCACAGGACAAGGTTTTTCTCTGATACTCCTTTATCTGCAAGTGGACTGGGCCCACCAAGGAGAACACAGTAGCCTTCCATCCTCTCCCTGAACTCTCATTATTGCAGAAGAGAAGACTGAGGAATGCAACCACCCTTGGACAGACTTTTTCTCAAGATAATGCCTGCCTCTCAGGCTTATTCAAATTCCAAAGGGAATCATTGACAAGTTAATTTCTGTCTCCCAGGTACATTCATTCTTCCTAATAATCATTTACTTCCACTCGAAAAAATCATCACATTTTCCCCATCTCTCCTTCCCCTATGAAGAAGGGTATATATATATAAGTATCTGGACATCATTGGGTTATTGAGTAATCATTCTGCTAGTGCCTGCCCCATGCCATGCACATTAAAATAAAGTTGTATGGTTTTTTTTTTTTCCTATTCATCAGCCTTTTGTCAGTTCATTTTCAGCAAACATTCAGAGAACGAAGGGGGAAGCTTTCCCTCTTTGCCCCTATAGATTTGATGCTGTGAGCCCGATAAAACACATCTGCTCTACTCTTCTGGAATCCACAGCCAAGGAAACCCAGGACTTGACAAACTGGCACAAAGGGCAAAAATGTCTTACTAGTCAGATTCCCAGGTGTCTGTGGAATCCAGTTAAGCAGAGAGTAAAAATTACTGTTTGTCTCTTTTTCCTATACAATTTCAGGTTAATGGGAGAAAAGCATTTGTATGGACCAGCCCTAGGTTTGGTGACTCTGGTATGTTTTTATCATGGAGGGTGCATCTTCTGTACCCATTTTTAAAACACCACATATGTCTATAGTCTGCTAAACCTGGAAAGTTGCCTCTGAGACTTTTCACAAAAAAGGATTATTGGCTTGAGTTCCTTATGGGGTAAATAAATTGGCTATATTTAAAAAGAAAACTTTTTAAAGAGCTCTCAAAATAGCTGTCTTCTTGGTACCTATGGAAAGATATAAAAGAGATATAGCCTTAGATACTCCTTTGACAAGATGAAAAGAAAAACAGATATCAGATTTAAAACAAAATTAAAATCCTTTGAATGTACAAACTGCCTGCTTTGGATTACCTTTGGGATTTGCAAAAAAGGCACTCCATCCTGTTGTGTGGAGGTTATGAATCAGTGTTTTCCCTACTACAAACAAGGTTCAATTCCCAGTCAGGGAGCCAGTTCCATGGAAATGTTAAATACTTTGACACAAGAGGAAAAAATGAGACACATTTATGAGAATTAGATTAAATTATTTATTTTGAATTTATATTCGTATAATATATAATTTATATTCATATAATGAATATGACTTGACTTTAGGAGGTACCCATTTTCCTGTCATCCTTTCTTCCTCCATGGACAGCTTTTGCTTTTCAGATGGTATTTTCCATCTGTGAGATCCCAAGGGTTGTAAGTCTCGGGTACAGATGGCCAGCTGAAAAGTTGGGACTCCAGAGATTATGGCCAGACAGAGATGTGGGTTGTACTCCACCTCTTCTTCCTATCCAGTTTCAGATTAATGGGAGAAAAGCATTTGTATGGACTAGCCCTCGTTTGGTGACATAAGTCTATAGTCTGTTAAACCTGGAAAGTTACTTCTGGAACTTTTCTTTAAAAAGGATAATTGCACCCCATTCACAGCCAGTGAAACTTTCCTTTCTTTAAGCTGTCGTCGGGAGTGAACTAGATCTAGAAAGGTTTGCAGCTTTTTGCTCCCTCTTTGGAGACATGGCTAAAGCCATACATGGCTTCTTGGTTTTATTCTCATACGTGCTTATTTCTGAGTTATTTGAAGGTATACCTCTGGTTTATATTTAGGGCATGATGGCAACTACTCCACCCCCCACCATCCCACCCCACCTCTACCTCTGTTTATCTTGTTTTTTTTACTGGCTGGGGGAGCTGAAGCCGTGAGCAAGCATGGCACCCCTCATAGTGCTGCTTTTGCAGCCATGAGCACCAATTCCCTCAGCAAAAGGCCAGCTGCTTACAGGCCAGAAAGTTTGTTGCTTGTATACTTAAAATAATTTTTTTAAAAAGACATATATGGTCAGAAGGCAGCTTACTTAAAAGCTGATATTCAAATAGGTTTTTTTTTTTTTTTTTTTGGATCCTATTTCTCCTAGGGGAATTTCTTAGTTGACTAGATCCCTGTTTTTCAAACCCCTGCTAACTAGAACTTTATTGGCCTTCCGGGAAACTTAAAAACTGGCTACATTGGCTCCTCCAAGACATGTTCTTCCACTTACTAAAGTCCAAATGCTTTTCAAGCTCATTTGACTTTAATAAATCTCTGATAAATAAAGTTAGTTTAAAACTTGTTGGTAAAATAAAATAGAAATGTTCTTCAAAATTGTCAGCATTAATTCAGACATTTTTGCCTGCGTCTGCTGGTTAGACAGATTTTTGCTGTCTCCACTGGGTGTTTTAAGATCATAAAACTTGCTTGTGTGATAGTTCTTTTTTTTTTTTTTTGAGACAGAGTCTCACTTTGTTGCCCAGGCTAGAGTGAGTACCATGGCGTCAGCCTAGCTCACAGCAACCTCAAACTCCTGGGCTCAAGCAATCCTCCTGCCTCAGTCTCCCAAGTAGCTACGACTAAAGACATGCGCCACCATGCCCGGCTAATTTTTTGTATATATATATTAGTTGGCCAATTAATTTCTTTCTATTTATAGTAGAGACGGGGTCTCGCTCTTGCTCAGGCTGGTTTCAAACTCCTGACCTTGAGCAATCCGCCCGCCTCGGCCTCCCAGAGTGCTAGGATTACAGGCATGAGCCACCACACCTGGCCGCTTGTGTGATAGTTTTGATACTTGCTTGATTTGTCTGTAAGCTAAAGTTGTGAGGGCTGGTTGCTGGACTCCCCTGAAACCTTACACACATCTTGCTGGGAGCTTATGTCTTTGATTTTGAGTCTCTGAATTCTGAGGTCTGGATGAGTGGCCATCCAGTGGCCATCCTGGATGAGGACTGGGGACATCTGTGTCTGCAGCACAGGGCAGAACCAAGCCCAATGTGGCCCCATCCTTCCTGCTCCAGCTCTGCCTCCTGGCCATGCTAGAAGAGGTTGGATCCTCCAGGCATGGTCTTCGCAGCTCTGTCCTCTGTCCTGAGCTCTGCACCCACTGTGTAAATCCAGGACCTGGGGAGGCCCTGCCTTTCAGAGCCATCCTGCGTGTCACATGTGTACTTGGAACCCAGGATGTCTGTAAGGAGCACACTGGGAAGGGTACCTGTGTCCAGTATCTCAAAGGCCTTGGTTAAAACAAGACTGGCTGATGCAGTGTTAGCCTTGTTTTGCTTTTGCAAAAGAAAAAATAACTTAAATGGCTAGCTTTGTTGTCCATGAATAATTCAAATGTAATTGTTAAGAATGAATAAATTACGTAAATGTAAATGGGATAAATGTTTATAAATGAACTTGTTATAGTTTCAAAAATCTTTTCAGTAATTTAAAATCTTGAAGCCATGTTATGTTAAATTAAGTAATAGGTAATCATAAAATGCTGGAGTCATTTCTAAGTAACTTAAAATATTGAAACATCAATTATTAAATAGAATTTTAAGTTTATATTGACATATTGTTTTATATGGTATAGAAAAGAAAAATATATCTGGGTCTGTTCATAAACATAAAAAATTGAGGAAACATCTTTCTAAAAATTACGAAATGGTTTTCATCCACAAATACTGATATAAAACAGTTCAAAATTACTTATTTCATAGGTTTTCATTAGAAATTAAGGCTACTAAGAGTTAAAATGATAATTAATATTTGCAATTAAAACTGTAGATATAAGAAACAATTCTGTGCATGGAGTGTATGAGGAAACTAAGATGTTATAAGATATGAAGATGTGTTTTGTTGAGGAAAAGAATGATTTTGTCTAGGTAGAAGTTGTTTAAAGGTTGTTTCAGAATAAATGGATAAAGGAAGAAATAATATAGATGAAAACAGTGGATATAAAAATTTGGAAAAAGAGATAATGGAAAAAAATTATAAGAAGTTATGAAAATCTTATCTTGTGTGGTCAAAACAGACTGAGATTAGATGGATTTGTTAATAAAATTTTATTAAAATTAGCTTTAGTATTAATAGTATACTGATACAAAAGAAAAAATGCTTTTCTCTTTTAAACAAGATTTTCTTGTATTGATATGAAATCATAAAAGATTTTGTTCACCTTTTGAGTAAACTACAAAAATATTAAAAGAGGAAAGAGAGAAATAAACAGAATCTGTGTGCCTCATGCACACAGATGCCTCTTTCTTAGGTCTCTTGATTATATGCAAAATCAAATATCCTGTCTATACTAAAGAGTAAAGATTTTTGCTTTTTGAAATATTTTTATTATTACTTTGGCTAAATGAATGACTATTATTTTACAATGATCTATTTTAATGATCAAGTGTTTTAAACCTTTGACATATTTGATAGGCCTCTCAAAATCAAATTCCAAATTCTAAACTTAATCTTTTTGTTATCGAACTAAACTTTGGACGTTCCAAAAGGGTCCCTGGATATCCAAGAGAGACATATTTGGCTAATTTGGTATCTTAAAATCATACAGGAAGCATTGCCAAATAAGAAATGATATTTAACTTTCTTTGAGTTATATTTGTATGAATATGTTGTTAATATGTGTTCAAAAATTATGAGATTCCAAAAATTCTGATGTCTTGGTATATGCTATCAGTCATAATTGTGCCTATTATGTTGTAGGCCACAGAAAATAACCAAATTTTCTTGTCAATTGCATCTTTCACTATGATGATTTTAAGTTTTTTTGTCCACAGTTAATTGCTTTATTCCGATGCATTCTTTTCCTGAAAGCTCTTTGCAAATCCTAAAGTGTTGTATCTTTAAGGAGGTTCACACAAATGACTGCTACAAGTACTGAAATACAGGTTTCTGAGAACTTTGAGATCATTCTATTGGACTGGGTAAAAATTTCAGAACTCTAAGGAAAAAGAAAGAAATTACAAAATTGATGATCTAACATCAAGCAAAACAAGAACTGATTATGTGGGACTGATATTACATGAAGGACTGAAATAATTTTTATGACTTTTTTTTCTCTAAAACATTCCTGAATCTTTTTATGTTTTGATTTCCAGAGTTAAGAAAAATTTTTTTCTCTTAAGCTATCTATTGTTTTATAACAATTTGGTAAAGTATACTTTTGTGAACAAAATTGAAACTTTTACCTTTCTATCTGGTTCCTCTAGAATTTGGAAATTATTCATGAAGCCTATTCATAAAATAAGAATTTTAGGGCAATATATTTATTTGCATAAGTTCAATAAGAATCTGTTCTCTTTTCTAACAAGACACAATTAAAAACACTGGTTGTTTTACTAAGACTTTGATTAGAATGAAATTTTTGGGTATTACCAGATAGCTTTAAGAAGTGGAGGTTGACTTTATAAAGCCAAAAGACGTGGAAAAAGATTGACCTGGTAACCTGGATACATGATTCCTTTATAGGGTTTCTAGCATTGCAGTAAGTAAAGAATGTTACTTTCTGACGGGGGAGGGGGGCATGGGCAATATAAGTAACCTTAACACTTGTACCCCTATAATACGCTAAAATAAAAAAAAATAGAATGTTACTTTCTGATAGGCCCAGGGATCTCAAGAATTTTGGGGGACCCTGAGACGTAAGAAATTCACCTCAATACTATAGGTACTACAGACACAGTCTCATGGTCGAGTTTTTGGCTTGGCTCCTTAGCCTTAAGTGGCTTTTTAAAAGTCTAATCTGGCCGGGCATGGAGGCTCATGCTTGTAATCCTAGCACTCTGGGAGACCCAGGCGGGAGGATTGCTTGAGGTCAGGAGTTTGAGACCAGCTTCAGCAAGAGCGAGACCCCGATATCTACTAAAAATAGAAATAAATTAGCTGGGAAACTAAAAAAAATAGAAAAAATTAGCCAGGTGGGGTGGCCATGCCTGTAGTCCCAGCTACTTGGGAGGCTGAGGCAGGAGGATCGCTTGAGCCCAGGAGTTTAAGGTTGCTATAAGCTATAATGATGCCACAGCACTCTAGCCCTGGCAACAGAGCGAGACTGTCTCAAACAAAAACAACAAAAAAACAAAAAACAAAAACCACAAAAGTCTAATCTGAGATTCCTTATGAAAATTCCAGCAAAGCCAACTTAAAAAGAGACTGTATGGTCAATCACCATGCTTGTAACAGAGGGAACAGCCTGAAAAAGGGTAAAAATCTTTTACAAGCTGTCTCTTTAAAACCTCCCCCACTCTTTTTGAGAACTAAAACCTGCATTCCTGTCTCAGGCCAGGGGTTGAGAGGGGCAGGGGAATGTCCTTTTTTCTTGGTACCACAGCAGATGGCTCAAGCGAACTGTCTGGGTGGACATCACGAGATTGTTCTCATTGGAAATGGGACAGATCAGAGCCATCAACTATAGTTAAACAGCAATAGCATGAAGCTGGAAACCGTCCCTTAAAAGCTCTGTGTTTCTGCTTACAGTTAGGAAAATGCTATTTTATGACAGGAGTCTGCCTTTTCCTCATTTGCTGGCAAATTCATAAACCTCCTTTTCTTTCTCCTCAAACCATTTGTCCTGGTTCTTTAGATGCAGCCTCAGCAACAAGTGCTGAACTTTTCTGTAACATTCTTGCTAAACTTATGTAAATATCAGACCAAAGACTAAACATATTTTGAAAACAATTAGTCTTACTGTGATTATCTTTAGTAGAAGTCAGGTAACTGGAGATAGAAAAATTATGTTTCAGAGGAAAACGTATAGTACGGTCATTATTAGATTTTAGCTCACTGTTTTTGAGCTTTTATTCTTCACCTGCAGTTTGAACTGGATCTGAATTTCTTATGGTTTCCTCTAATACCTAGCTCTAAGTCTCTAAACTAATGTTTCCAATTTTTTTTCCTGTGTTTCTGTCTTGAAACCACTAAAAATTAAAACTGCCTTTTTCCTAAGGCTTCAGCTAGTCAACTTGGCTTTCCAAAAAGATTACCTCAACAGCTTATACTTTGTACACACAAACTGCAAACCAGAAAAATCTGTCAGATTGCCACTAATCTTCTCAACTGACTGCCTTCCAGACTCTAAAGAAACTAATTTATAGACTATTACAGACATTAACCTTTGTTTTTCTTCTGTTTCCATAGAAATGCCTCTTATTAAAGATCTGTTCACATACATCATATGTAGAGGACTAGCTTTGAGATTCCATCTGCAATACCATCTTTGAAGAATAAAACACAACTATTTAATTGGACTGGTCTATTCTCGGGAATGGGAAACTGGTTGAATGGGATCTTTTGCCTCTCATCACTAACTCAATTTTTTCCTCCATAGCTACCAACTCAACTTTTAATCTCTTAATATAAAACTTCTAGGGACATTTAATATAGGGGAATGTTGGGGTTCAAAAAATGATGCCCCAAAATATGGCACTTTGATACGCTGAACTAAAGAAGCAGCCTCGAGGTCTCTCTGACCTTCACCTCTATCCCCCAGTCTCTCCACCCTCTGTCTCTCCCAAAGCACAGAATGGGGCTTTTCTCTGATATTCCTTTATCTTTATAAGGACTGGACCCAAGGAGAACACAATTGTTCTCCATCCCCTCCTTGAAATCTCATTATCTACTGCAGAAAAGAAGAGTGAAGAATGCAACCACACCTGGATGGATTTTTTCACAAGATAACGTTTGCCTCTCAGGCTTATTCAAATTCCAAAAAGAATCATTTACAAGTTAATTTGTGCCTCCTGAATCTATTCATTCTCCCTAATAATCACTACTCCTCAAAAAATCACATTTCTCCCATCTCTCCTTCCCATATGAAGAAGGGCATAGAGACATCTGGATCTTGTTGTGTTATTGGGTAAATCGTTCTCCTGTGACTTCCTATGTTATGCATATTAAAATAAATTTGTATGTCTTTTTTCTTCTGCTAATCTTCCTTTTGTTAGTTCATTTGCAGCGAACCTTCAGAGGGGGAAGGAGGAAATTTTCACTCTTCACCTCTGCACCTTCAGACAAATGGATGGTTTGCACCCAAGTTGTTTGCACCTTGGAATTGCTTTTCCAGCTTCTGCCAATACCATTGAGCCTTTTTTCTTTCTTTGTTGTTTTGTTTCCTTTAGTTTGGGCCCCAGGTGCAGAAGGCTAAATTACTTGTACTTTTGCCACTCTTGCCTCATTCAGGGCATTTTCCAGTCTTTGCACAAACCCTTCTTGCTTTTTTATTTCCTCATTCCCTTTTATCCTCACTGCCCGTTCTCCACTTACAATCGGCAACTATGTTATTGTGTTTGCTGTGCAACTTATTTGTTACGTGTCTTTATGGAGCATGTATTGTTTTGTGTGCAAGATTTTTTAAATTTACAAAATGCTATTGGTTAAAAGTCTTTTTTTCTCCCCCACTAAGCACCATGCTTTTAAAGACCCATGCATGCTGCTATGTGTACATCTAATTCATTAATTCCAGTTGTTGCATAATACCCCATTGTGTGGATGTACTATATGTCCCCATCCATTCTTTCTGTGGTGGACATGTGCATTGATTCAACTCCAGCTACACAAACACTGCAATGAGCATCTTTGCACATGTTCCCATAATCGTCTTTGTAATAATCTCTCTGGGCATCTACCCAGGAGCAGGATAAGCTGGATCACAGAGTGTGGATTTGCTTCATTTGACCCCCAAGTTCCTAGATTACTCTCCTTAAAGGCTGCCCCAGCCCCTGATCACACCAGCAGAAAATCTCTGCTAACAGGGGCATTATCCAGCTCTCTAATTGTTGTTAATCTGCAGAGTGTAAAGTGAGATCTTTTGGTTGTTTTAATTTACATTTCTCTGGAAGGAACAGCATCTATTATGTTCTGGAAAAAAGAAAGAATAAAATAAATTTTAAAATTTAAAAATTATAAAATAAAAAGAAAAAAAAATTTACATTTCTCTAATTACTATGGGTTTGAGCATCTCTTCATATGTTTCTTAGCCTTTTGGATATTCCTTAAGTGCCTTTTCCTATTCATTGCTAATTTTTCAACTAGATTTTTCTTTTTTCTTCCTGATTTGCTGGAGTTTCTTGTTTAATCTAGACATCAGCCCCTTTTTGGCTTTAGATATTCCATGTATCTTCTCCCAACCTGTTAATTTTGTCCAGGGTGTCCTTTGTTGACCAGGAATCATTTCTTTTGGTGTAGTTAAAATCCACGAATCTTTTTTTGCTCTATGGTTTGTACTTTTGACTTTTCTCACCCTTAGACTGTCAGGGTGTTCCACCAAAACCCGCCTGTTTCGCTTATCCTGCTCCTAAATTGAGCAGCTACCAATACTCACAGCTGATGAGGTGATTTGGGGTCATACTTCTGATTGGTTGACTACCATGTAAATGAAGTAACTTTTGGGACATACTTCTGATTGGCTGACTACTATGTAAATGGAGTGACTTTCGTGAAAACTTGCCATTGGCTAACTGTAACCCCCCAAAAGGTATAAAACTAAAATAATCGAAAAAGGGGAGCTCAGAGTTTGGTGGCAGATATGCCTCTCTGAGCCCGCCAGCAAAATAAAGCTGACTCTCCAACTCTCCATGTGCCGCTCAGGTTTTTCTTCAGCCAAGAGCTGTTCACACCTGCCGGAACAAGACCACTAACATGGTCTTCTGTTAATTTTATTTACAGGTTTACTTTTTACCTCAGTGGATTAATAGAACCCTTAAGGAGTCCATCCTTCTATATAATATTAGCTAAGGTCCAGTTGTATTTTATTTTTTTTCATGTTATTAGTGATTTTATTATGTGGGTTTTTTTTTTTTACCAATCTGGGACACCTTTTCTGAAATATTCTGCATTTGCCAGGATCTGTTTCTGAGTGTTCCTTTCTGTCTCATTGATCTGTTTTGTTTGTTCTTGGGCCAATAACATACTATTTCTATTACTAGGGCTTGGTAATGTGCCTTACTATCTAGTGGGGCTGGTCTTACTTCTTTCTCAAAGCTAACTGTGCTATTCATGGCCCTTTCCTCCTCCATGTAAATTTTAGAATAAGTTTATCTAATCTCTAAAAAAATTCAGCATAAATTTTGGTTAGAGTTGCAAAGAATTGACTGATTTGGAGGATGGAATTGACATTTAGCATATTCACAAAAGCATAGAATGTCTCTCTATTTATAAAATCTTTTCTGCCTTATATCAGAGTTTCTTTTCTTTTCTTTTTTTTTTTTTTTTTGAGGCAAAGTCTTGTTCTGTCAGCTGGGCTAGAATGCCATGGTGTCAGGCTAGCTCACTGCAACTTCAAACTCCTGGGCTCAAGGAATCCTCCTGCCTCAGCCTTCTGAGTAGCTGGAACTACAGGTGCACACCACCACTTCTGGCTAATTTTATCTATTTTTAGTAGAGATGGGTCTCAGTCTTGCTCAGGCTGGTCTCGAGCTCCTGACCTCAAGTGATTCTCCTGCCTCAACCTTCCAGAGTGCTAGGATTACAGATGTGAGCCACCGTGCCCAGCCTATCAGAGTTTCAAAGTTTTCTCTATAGAAGTTTTGTGAAGTAAATTAATCCCTGGACAGTTCATAGTTGCTGTTCATGGTCCTGGATTTTATTATATTTTCTGATTGGTTATTGTAACATACAGCATGATTTTCCAACCTTGGCATCATTGATATCTTGGGTGGCATAATTCTTTATTTTTCTGGGGGGCGAGGTGCTATCCTGTGCATTGTGGGGTATTGAGCAGCATCCTTGGCTTATATCCATCAGATGTCAATAGCATCCCAACCCAGCTGTGACAAAATGTCTTCAGATACTAAATATCCGCATGGGATTGACAGCCAAAATACAGCACGCCCAGTATTTTATCCAAAATATTGTATGGGACAAACTTATACAAAATATTTTTTCTTGTTTATCTAACTTAAATTTTACCAGGCATTCTGTATTTTTATTTACTAAATTTGTCAACTGTAGCTGAAGGGCAAAATTACTCTTGATTGAAAATCACTGGTATAGAGAAATGTTAGAAATTTTTGTATGTTGATCTCATTTCCAATACCTTGTTAAATTTTATCATTGTTGCAATAGGTTCTTTGTTCTGTTGGTTTTTCTATGTAGATGAGTATATTGTCCACAAATAATGTCAATTTTATCTCTTCCTTTCCCTTCAAATTGTTAAACTTTCTTTAAATTTGTTCTTAAAACATTGGTTAAGATTTCCAATATTCAGTTATACAGTAGCAGTAATAGTGCATTTTTGTCTTCTTTCCAGTCTTAAAGGGAATGTGCCTAAATTTTGTTGATGGAAAACCCAAATTCTACCAAAATATTGGAGGAGGTTTACTCTGAGTTAAATATGTGTGAGCACAGTCTCATGAGATCCTGAGCAAATGCATGTGAGGCGTTCGGGTCATAATTTTGCTTTATACACCCATAAAGACAGGAATCACAAATAAAACTATACATCAATATAGGGAAGGTATACATTGATTCGGCCTGAAAAGATGGGATATCTTGAAGTGGGGGCTTACAGTTACAGATGGGTTTTAGGGATTCTTTAGTTGAAATTGGTTGAAAGACTTAAGCTCTGCTAAAGACCTGGAGTTAGTAGATAGGAATGATTGAGTTTAGATAAGGGGTCTGCTATCTCAGGTGATGCTATTACAGGTTGGAAAGTAAGATTGGTTATACTGCATTAATAAAAGGCTCATTTTTAATGAGATTTTATAGTTTGTAGGGCATGACTCACCAGGCCTCTTAGAAAGGAATTTGGGCAAGAGAAAAAAAATGGTCAGAGTTCAGTCCTGAATTTTCTCCATAAGAAAAATGTTTGCTATAGATTTTGGGTTCCAATTTAAGGAAAGTCTTTTCCATTCTTAGTATCTTAGCCATACAGGCTGCTCTAGCAAAATATCATATACTGGTAACCTATAAACAACAGAAATTTCTCCCAGCTCTGGAGTCTGGAAAAGTCCAAGGTCAAGGTGCTGGCAGATTTGGTGTCTGTGAGGGCCAATTTCCTGATTCCTAGAAGGCATCTTCTCTCTTCATATTCACATGGTGGAAGGAAGAACTATAGTGTTTTCAGCCCCTTATATGGGCACTAATCCTATTCATAAGGGCTTTACCTCCTGACCTAATCACCTTCCAAAAATTCTTCCTCCTAATACTATCACTTTGGAAGTTAGGTTTCAATATATGAATTTAGGGGGACACAAACATTCAGTTGACAGCACTTAGTTTGCTAAGATTTTTTAATTTTAAAGTCTTACATAGCTGTTGAACTTTATTAATGATATTTTTGAATCTATTTAATTAAATGCACTTTTTTCCTTGTTTACTCTTTACTGCGATGAATAACATTGATAGATTCTCCTATAAATCTTCCTTGTATTGCTGGCATAAACCATATCTGATTTTTAGCACATTATTAGATTAGTTCAGCTGATATTTTATTTCATATTTTTGCAGCCTCTTTCATAAGTGAAATGGACCTGTCATTTTTTTCTTTCTATTGGCTCAATCCAATTTTGAATCAAGATTACATTAGCTTCATAAAAAATGCTGGGCAGTTTTCTCTCTATTATTACGGGAATAATTTGTGATGAGATAAAACATTATTTGTATGCTGAAAGTTGGGTAGAACACATTTGCAAAACTCTCTGGGCCTAGGGCTTTTGGGAGAGAAGCTATGATTATCATTTCAATTTCTTTGATGCTTGTTGGTCTATTCAAGCATTCTGTATCTTGGCATTTCATATTTCCCCAGAAATTTATCAATAATGGCTAGGCTTTCAGCTTGTTTAGCACACTGTTGTCCATAATCCTTTAAAAACTTTTCTTTTAGAAAACTTCAGACACATACCGGTATATAAGTACTAATAGATTAATGAGCGCCTGCTGCATTAACAGTTGTCAAATCATGGCCAATCCTGTTTTATCTATAGCTCCACCTCTATTTCTTCATAATACCTTGAAGCAAAATCTCAGACATTGCATCATGGCACCTGCAAATGCTCCAGTAGAAATTTTCCAAAGATGAGGACTGTCCTTTTCAACCTATCCACAGTGCCATTGCCTACCTCCTCCTCGGATAGTAAATCTTCAATACCAAGAAACTCCCAATCAGTGTTTAAGTTTCCAATTGTCTCACAAATGTTTGTTGTTTTCATTGTTGTTATTTGAGACAGAGTCTCACTCTGTTGCCCGGGCTAGAGTGCCATGGCATCAACCTAGCTCACAGCGACCTCAAACTCCTGGGCTCAAGCCATCCTTCTGCCTCAGCCTCCCGAGTAGCTGAGACTACAGCATGTGCCACCATGCCCGGCTAATTTTTTATATATATTTTAAGTTGTCCAGCTAATTTCTTTCTATATTTTTAGTAGAGACGGGGGTCTCGCTCTTGCTCAGGCTGATATCGAACTCCTGAGCTCAACCCATCTGCCCGCCTCGGCCTCCCAGAGTGCCAGGATTATAGACGTGAGCTACCGCGCCTAGCCTCACAAATGTTTTTTTATTATATATATATTTTTTGGGGGTAAAGTTTGTCATTTGAATCAGAATCCAAACAAAGTCTACACCTTGCACTCGGCTGACCTGTCTTTTAATCTCTCATAATTTCTGTTTCCTTCTAGCTCTCTGTTTTTCTCTCCTCTGAAGAAATTGGGTCATTTGCCTAGAGAGTCCCGTGATTGCAACTCTAGTTTGACATGTTCCCCTGTCCTCTGTATTCCTGTAAATTGGTAGTTAAATCTCTACTCTTGATCAGATCTAGGTTGGATATTTTGACCAGGCTATTTCAAAGAGGTTATTTTTATTACCTTATTCTTTCATCTTTATTGTGACTGTAATTGTTTTTCCCCTTTTTCATTGTAGATTTTATCTATTTGCAATTTCACTTTATCACTCCTTTTCTTGGTCAGCGTTGCCAGAATTTTATGTGATTAATCTTTTCAAAGAATTAGCTTTTGGTTTTGTCATTTTTTCTGTTTTTTTCTCCCCATCTCACTTCATTGATTTTTGCCCTTATTTATTTATTTTTCTTTCTTGTTTCTTGGATTTGCTCTGCCACTCTTGTTCCAATTTCTTGGATTAACAGTTTAACTTGTGTTTGAAGTGATGGATGTCCTTCTATCTACTGCTTTAAGTCCCATATATTTTGATACATTGCCATTTCACTGGTGTTCTAAGTACTTAGTAATTTGCTATGTATTTTCTTTTTTTACCTTTACAAATTTAATATTCTCAATTATTTTCCAGCAATATGTTTTATAAACCATCCCTTTGTTATTTATTTCTGATTTTTTGGCACTATGTTCTGAGAACATGATCTGTTTTATATTGATTCTTTGCAATTTATCAATTAGTCCTTTGCGGCCTGGTAAATGGGCAATGTTGTAACCCTTTTATATGTGCTTGGAAACTGTTTTCTCTGGTGTTGGGCATAGAATTAGAGAAAGAGAGAGGGAGGGGGACAAGCATAGAGGCAGAGTGACTGTGGATATATTCCAGAGTATTAGCATAAGTTATCTCTAGGTTTCTTGATGAGGGAATTACAGGTGACCTTTATTTTCTTCTTCTTGGACAGCAGTAGTCTTTACTTACCTATGTTTCCAAACATTTTTTAAAACAATGTCGGAGATTTCACATGCCCTGGGTGGGTAAGAGCAATGGTGGACAAACGGTCACATGTGCATTGCCCATCCTCTGGGTGATTCACCTGCCCTTCTGGGCCTGCAGTCCTGCTCTATAAAATGAGGAGATTTAAGCTCCCTCTCAGGTTGAACATTTATATTCTGTTATTTATAAGCTCCATCGGTTCCTGGCATAGTTACCTAAAAATCCTGGGATCATGGGAGGTGGTCCAGGCCCTCAGGTGGCAGCATGGCAGGACATCTCACAAACCCAGCCTGGAGGGAGTGCACTATCCAACCCGTGCGGGACCGGGGCCGCGGCCTTTCTCACTGCACTATCAGGAGATGATGTGGCCTTTTCCTTTCTTTCATTTAGCAATAAACACATTTCTTTCCCCTCTCATGCTCTGTTTTCCAGGCTGTAAGCCCATTGCCAGGGAAAGCAGACAAGAGACATGCCAATTGGAGCATTGAAATAAACAGAAATCAGTATCCTTGGCAGTGCCTGGACTTCAGGCCTGTTGATGGACAGACATGTGATCTGTTTTATTAAATGCTTTCCTTCTTAATAAGCAGTAGGAAATGCCAGAACCATCTGCAGCCACGCGCTGACCCTGGGACTGGGGAGGGTGTAGTACTGGGAGCAGAGCGTGTTTCTCCTTTCTGATTGCTCAGTCATCTCATTTGGGGGCCCCAGGGTAGCAGCTCCACCTTTTATACAGGCAGAATTCTACTTCTGAAAGGATAAAATGATCCCTTTCTTGGCAACTCTCTACACATTTCTAAGCCCCAGATATTGCCCTAAGGCCATTTTCTTGTGCTCCATAGAATGAACAGAATATCGGGAAAATGGTTTGTGCATGTGTATTATTCAGTTTATATACATCATGCATAAAGCGAGTATGAAGTTGCTGCACAAACTCTTGGACGCAAGAAATGTCACATTAAATCTAGTTCTGTGTCCTCCCTCCCCAGGAATGAGGTGCGCACTATCAGGTATTTCCCAGGATAGAGCGGGGGACGACACAGGCCGCAGCCCCCTGAGAAAGGGCCTCCAGTCTTCAGTCTATTGTGGCTCCCTGATTTCCGGGCCCAGACGGCCTCTCGGAGAGCTCGGGGTGCCTGCCAGCCTGCCCGGCTCCTGCGCCCTGGTACCCACCGGTACCCACCGGTACCCACCGCGCCTCTCACCCGACACCTGCCCGGACCTTGCTGAGAGATGGCGCCCCTGGAGGCGGCCCGGGGCACTGCATCCGGCAAATGCCCATCCCTGTAATTATCAGCAGCTCCGCCTCAGGCGCGCCCTCGTGTGGCCATATGTGGGAACTGCCTCCTCTGCAGGAAGCATCCCCATGTTTATATCCCGATTATCCGCCCTCTTGAATCTGAAGTCTGGGCTTCTGATTCAGCAGGAAGATAGGGGGCTGCTCCTGCCTTAGACACGGGCTGGATCTTTTCCATTTGGATTCCCCCAAACAAGCAGATTAAAATCATGCATGTTTTCTCTGTTTTCTACGGTACAGACAATATTTTAAGGGAGAAGGAGAGATGAGGAGGAGGAGAAAGAGGAAGAGGAAGAGGGGAAGCTGCTAAGAAGGCTTGTCCACTCCAGAGGATGGGTGTGGCAGAAGCAGGGGCGAGGTTGGTGAGGTGCAGGGAGAACAGGCAGAGGGCTTCATCTGGCAGGTATGTTCTGGTCATTACCACACCTGACTCCTCCGTCACTCCCAGTCCTGCTGTGTCCCCATCCTGCATAGATTCCCCTCAAAAGCTCCAGTCTAGTGCTAGGGACAGCTGTCTTAAAGAGATGGTGGGACTTCCCAAAGCCACTAGTCCACACTGGGAAGTTCATAAGAAAAACCACAATTGTTTAGGTTTATTGTAAAAGAATAATTGAAATTCTCTACCTGAATGCTGTGGTGAGGGCAGAGCTCAGGCTGGCTGTGGAGAAGATGTAGGCTCTGAAATGCACACCTGGACTCCCAGGCTCTGGCTGGGATGTCTCCAAGGGCCTTGCTAAGCTTTGTTTGGCATCTTGCTGAACAAACAAACACAGAGACTTCCCGGTTCCCTGGTATTTATGGAAGCCCATGACTGCTTTTTTCTTCCTCTCACATTGTTCTTCATCTTTATGTCATTGTCCCTTCCAGCTCTCTGGAATAATATTCTTGCTCATGGTTTAATGCCGAATCATGACTTGTCTGTAAATTGGATGAGGCATACCTAACAAAGGACTAGGAAGGGACATTTTTATGAAAGAGCCTGGGTCAGGGCAGAGCTCTATAATATTGGCAACACCTCCCCAGGCGTAGTGGGGGCAGGAATCAACAGCACATTCCAAAATGAGAAAGTCCACCGATGCTTGGCAGAGGCAGCCCCAAACAGGTGGGGTCCAGTCCTCTGTCCATTAGGTCCAATATCTGCCCTGTGTAGGGTCGATGGGGAGTTCACTTTACATGGCACCTGATTTCATCAGTCAGAGCTGCAAACATCTCCTTCCTGGAGGTCTTCCATTTTGTATGGCCCCAATGTCTTCAGATCACTCTGTACGTTCTTTCCTTGATCTAATCCTTCACTCCTCTCTTCCTCTCAACCCTTCCCCTGTGCCCCCTGGAACTCCACTATCAACAAATTATCCCAGATGTGCACAACCTTCTCTCCAGATATTCCCTCCCCTTCATTACCTTAGTTCATTCAGTCATTCAACAAACATTAGTTGAACAATTACTAGGACCACTATTTTAGATGTTTAGCGGTGAACAAAACAGATAACCCCCTGCCTTTCATACTAGCAGTGAGAGAATGAATATTTGGTGTACATTATGTCACATGTGGTTAGTATTACAAAGAACAACAGAGCAGGGTAAGAGCAGAGAATGATGGTTTAGGTGGTGTGGCTATTGTATACAGTGAAGAAAGGTCTTTCTGATAAAGTGAAAATGGAGAAGAAACCTTGGGAGATTGGGGGGAGAGCCATGTGGCTGTGTGGGGGAGAGCTTTCCAGATGGAGACAAGAGCAAGAGCGGTTGAGGAACAGAAAAGACTAGCACAGCTGGGCAGAGTGAGTGCCCAGGGCGTGGAGGAGGTGGCGCAAGGCCTTGCAAACTGTGGGCAGCCTTTTAGATTTTGTTCCAAGTGAAAAAAGAAGCCACTGGAAATGATTTTGACCAAAAGAGTGCCAAGCTCTGAATTAAGTTTTTATTTTTATTTTTAATTTCTTTTTTATTTCAGAATATTAAGGGGGTACAAATGCTTTGGTTACATATATTGCCTTTGCACCACCCAAGTCAGAACTATAAGTGAGCCCATACCCCAGACACACGCACCACACCCGTTAGGTGTGAATTTACCCATCTCCTCCTCCCCGCTCCCACCTGCCCGACACCCAGTGAATGTGACTTCTATGTGTGCACGTAAGTGTTGATCAGTTAGTACCAATTTAATGGTAAGTACATGTGGTGCTTGTTTTTCCATTCTTTTGATACTTCACTTAGAAAAATGGGATCTAGCACCACCCAGGATAGTACAAGGGGTACGATCAGTTTTTAAATCATTTTTTTATGGCTGAGTAAATACGCCATGGTATTCAGATACCACATTTTATTAATCCACTCATGATTCATGGACACTTGGGTTGTTTTCACATCTTTGCAATTGTGAATTGTGCTGCTATGAACACCCTAGTGCAGATGTCTTTTTAATAAAATGTCTCTTTTTCTTTTGGGTAAATACCTAGTAGTGGAATTGCTGGATCAAATGGTAGTTCTACTTTGAATTCTTTGGGGTAACTCCATATTAATTTCCATAGAGGTCGTACTAGTTTGCAGTGCCACTAGCAGTATAAGAGTGTTCCCATCTCTCCACATCCAATCCACAAGTTATGTTTTTAAAAAGAAGGTATTAGCTGCCATGTAGACAACAGGCATACACAGAATAACCCACCATGAGGCTACTGGGATAAACCTGGTGAGAGAGGATGGACCAGAGAGGTGGCCGTGTCAACAGTGGGAAGCAGCCAGTCTGCGAGTGTTCTGAGGATGAAGTCAACAGATTGCTGGCAGAATGGACACGGGAGTAAAGGACAGAGAGAGGCGGACTCCGAGACATCTGGCCCGAGTAACTGGGAGAATAGAGTTGCCAACTGCAGACATGGGGAGAACAGAGGGAGGAGGAAGCTCCGAGGAGAAAATCAGATTTATTTTGAAAATCAGGAGTATCGGTCACCCTAGCACCCAGACTGTGGTCTTGAAATACCATTTCCTGGGTTGGCTAATCCCAGATCAGAGACAGGAAATGGACCAGATGATGCTGGAGCATCTTGAAGTACCAGACTTCAGGGAAACCATCCAAGTTTAGGGTCCTGTCAAAAGGACTAAATAGCCAACTAGAAGGGGCCCCCACATGCTATAAATGGGATAATGTGAGCATCAATAAGGGTAAAACTGCATTGGATTGAAACATCATCAAATGTATTTAAGGCCATGAATTTATCATGATACTAAAACTGGTCTCTTAATTGGTCCCTTTTGGAGAATGATAAGGAACCAACTCACTATTTTGAAAACTGAGTAATAATACAGGGAAAGAACAAGCATTTATTCTGTCTCCCCTACGCAAACCATACCCCAGGGTAACCAAATAGTGGATGAGGGGACATTTCTCTTTATAGAAGCATTCTAGCTAATGAATGGAGAATGATAGGTTTCAAACATCACCATTTGGCGGTCAGTACTGAGGTCTGCACCGAGGCCAGGCTCCGCTGGGCGGGAAGTCTAGATGCTGCCTCTGGGTGTGAGGATGAGGCCGCAGGTGAGGCTGGCATCGGAGCTGGGACCAGAGTGGGTGCTAGATGGAGCAGCCACAGGGCACTGGCTCCTACGGTTGCTTGATTAGCCCGCTCTCTTCCCCATAAACATTTCCCTGTGCGGCTTCATATTATTTCCATGTTAGTAATAATAACAAGCCTGGTAGGCCCTTGGGTACCAATGACAAAGATCACGTTGGTTATGTCAGCCTTCTCGTGTCTGCCTGTGGCTCTTCTAAACACACGTGTCTCCTTCAGCACACGGAATGGAGCTCTGGGCGGCTTCCCCCAGCCGGCGCCCACTCCCACACCCCACAGGGAGGGCCCTCCGCGCAAAGTGTGGAGCAGTCACTCCAAGCTCCCATACCCTGCTGTGAGCTCTGGTTTAGGTAACTGGGCAGCTTTTCCTTCCCCCAGGTGGCCTGCACCCTAGCACAGCCTCTCCAGGTGCCTCATGGCGCAGCGGGAAGTGTCCTGGACGGAGGGTCCAGGGAGCTAGAGTGTATCTCAAGCTCTGCACAAACCAGACTCGGGCCTCCCTTCCTCAGGTTCAACACATTTTATGTTCTAGGCACTGGAGATGTGGTGGTGACAAAAGAAAATGCCTGTCTGCATAAAACATACATTCTAGTGGGGAGACAGACATTAAGCAAACTAAACTGAATATATGATATGCCTGACAGTGACAAGGTCTCTGAAGAGAAATAAAGCAGAGAGGGGAGTGGAGGAGGTGGGCAGTGTGTGTGTGTGTGTGAGTGGTTTTACATTAGGTGGTCCAGGGAAGGCCTCTGTGACGCATGATGAGGAGGTACTTGAGAACTACCCGTGATTACCTGGGGAGAGCATGCCAGGCAGAAGGAACAGCAGGTGCAAAGGCCCTGAGGCTGAGCTTATTTAGTGTCCCAAGGACCACCAGGGCTCCGTGTGGCTGCAAGGGAGTGACCCAAGGAGAAGTGGGCAGGCTGTGTGGCCTCACAGGTTGTTGTCAGGACTCTGGCTGTCACACTCAGGTAATGGGAAACATCTTGGGCTGTGGGGGTCATTGAGAATAGGAGCAACATGTTTAAAAGAGTCTCTTGGGTGCTGTGTGCTGTGTGAACAGTAGGCTGGCGGTGGCGGTGGCAAGGGCAGAAGCCGGAAGTCCAGTTAAGAAGCGATTGCAATTATGTGGGTGAAAGATACTGGTGCTTTGGAGGAGCTGTTCAAAGGGGTGAGATCCTGGATAATTTTTGAAAGTCAGGCAAACTTTGCTGGTGGATCGCATATGCGGAAGAGAGAAAGGAGTTAAGCATACCATCATTGTCCTTAGAGCTGTACACAGATATTTTGGTTGTTGTCTTTTTGGGGCACATAGTAGGTTTGCATTTCCCACCCTCTTTTAAGTTAGGTATGGCCATATAACTTTCTTTGGCCAACAAAACATAAGCAGAAGAGGTGTGCGTGGATTTCGGGCAGAAACATTTACCTGCAAGTGCAAAACCCCACAATGTGCTCTTTCTCCTGTCTCCATAAATGTGAAAACCTTTAGTCAAGAAGGAGGCTTGTCAGCTCGAGTGCCTAGGTGAACCTGGGGAGAGGAGCCTCCTGACTCCGCTTGCACAGAACAAAAACATAAACATCTGTTGTGTTAAGACGCTCAGCTTTGGGGGTTCTTTGTAACTGCAGGATCACCTAGTTTATATTGACAAATCCAGGTAACAGTATGAAAGGATTTGTTCTGAGCAGCTGGAGGACTAGGGTTTTCATTTCCTGAGATGGGAAAGGGTGTGGGAGCAACAGGTTTGTGGGGAGGGGTTGGAAGTTGATTTTGAACCTGCTAAGTTTGGAGATATTCGGCATCCAAGTGCACGTGTTGGGCCGGCGGTTGGATGTTCTGATGTTCAGAAGTTGGATGGTCTGAAGTTCAGAGGCGAGGTCAGGCTGGAAACGCGCATTTGGGAGTTGTAAGCATGAGGCCAGGCAGGCTCCCGCTGGGGAATGGCGATGGTGTGCAGGGAGAGATGGGCGCAGGTAGCCTCGGCCTCTGGAGTGAAGAGATTCAGCTGCGTGGAAGGCTGCCAATGGGTCACCTAAGGCGAGGACTCCCCATGAACTGTTGGACTTGCAGTGTGGTGCGATTAGTGACCTCAAGAGCAGTCATCGCGGAGTTGTAAGAATGAAACTGATTGAAGTGGGTTCAAGAAAGAACCGGAGGAGAAAAAGTGGACTCTGAGAATAAATAACTCTTTTTTTAAATTTCAGCATATTATGGTGGTACAAATGTTTAGGTTACGTGTGTTGCCTTTCCCCACCTCCCCTCTCCCCGGAGTCAGAGCTCCAAGTATGTCCATCCCCTAGACGGTGCGCATCGCGCTCATTATTTATGTATATACCCATCCCCTCCTCCCCCCTCCCATCTGTCCGACGCCCAATAAATGTTATTCCTAGAGAATAAATAACTCTTGAAGAGGGTTGATGTAATAGAATGGTGGGGGTGGGAGATTTGGGGTCAAGGAAGTTTTTTGTAACGTGGGACGCACATACGTTTATGAGAATGATTCAGTAGAAAGACAAAATATTGTTCACATATGTGAGAGAGGGACCAGCCGACGAAGTGCTGTCCTGGGGTAGGCACAGGATGGGACTCAGTGCACAAGCTGAGGGGCTGCACTCAGAGGCACGAAGCACCCCTCCTTCCCAGCAGGAGGCAAGGCGGAGCCATGAGCACAGACTCGCGTGCCTTGATGTGGTGCTGGGAGCCTGCGGGCTGTTCTAGATGATGGACAAGGCTTTTCTCAGGTCTAAAAATGTCTTGTCTTAAAAACAAACTTTTCATTATCATCTCGTCTCCAGCAGATCCAGACAGTCGTTGAGTACCGTTGACTTCACCTACTGAGTGGGTTTTGTCTCTAGAGCCCACCGTAGACCGCGGGTGGCTCCCTCAGCCCAGTCCCGCAGAAGAGCCCGTGCTGCGCAGCTGGCCAACTGGAGTTTGAATCCAGCGTGGAGCCATCGGACACTTGGTAGATACCTGTTTGGGGGTCGAGTAGAGAAGGACTTAAGCTGTTTTTTCCATTTGTAAAATCAGGATAATATTTGTACTACCCCGTGGACCCATTTAGAGGATTAAAATAAATAATGAGTGTTAAGTGCTGGGCACTTCCCTGGTACATATGCTCTCAGGCCATCACCTGTCTTCTCTGCTGCATTTCAGGGTGCGCTTTCTATCGCAGGTCTCTGCGTTAGAACCTGTGAAGCTCCTCGCTGCCCTCCAGATCAGCTTCCAACTACTTCACCTGTCAAAAGGCCTTGGCAGTCTGGCCCCAAACTCCTTTTCCGGCCCGTCTTCCAGGTCCCTTGCATTGCAGGCGCAGAACTCGCCATTCCCCAACCCACGTCCTTCCTTTTCACCTCTACGAGTTTACAGACCACAGACCGCCCTCCCCCCACCCCTCCCCCCTGAGCCCAGCGAAACCCTGCCCATCTTCCAGATGTGATGTGAGTAGTGTTTTCCTGGGTGCTCTCTGACCTCCTTTGGGCACCTCTGGTCCCCGGGCTGGCCCCCCCTGAGCCCGGTCCCCGACTTCTAAGTTTGCCTGTCTGTGCTCCCGCCGCGCGCTCTCTGGGAGCAGGGCCCCGGTTTAGTTCCTTTCTTCATCGTTGGTGCCTTGAACAGCACCCGGCACGGATAAACGCGGTAAGGATTGACTGCGTCAGTTATTCCTTCCTTTGTACCCATGTCTTTCCCAGCCCTTGGCGTGGCGCATGGTGTGGTTTGTGGAAGGCCTGTCTTCTCCATCCCGCCGCGAGCGCCGCGGGAGACCGGACGGTATCTGTATTTCTCCCCGCGTCACCGGAGCCTATCGCCCGGCACTGGATGGAGAAGTCTCTAACGCATAGAACAGAACGAGCGGGCCCCGCCACCTCCCCAAAGCCTCCTGGCGTCCCGCAAATCTCGAGGCGGCCTCCAGGTGGCGCCCGCCGCTCGGAGGTGCGGGCTGCGGGGCGCCGGGCGCTCAGCAGCTCAGCTACCGCCGCGGCCCGCCCGCGCGCAGCCCCGCCAGGCGGCCGTCCCCGGGGAGGCGGCGGGGACCGCGGGATTGAAGCGTCGTCTCCTCCGGCTGGCGCGCAGCCTGCAGCCTGCGTTAGGCGTGCTGTCTCCTTCCGGCGCTCTTGGGCCTCCCAGCACAGGTTTTGGGAGTGTTAATTGCGGAGGCGGAGGGGACTTCTGTCTTCCGGTGCCCCTCGGGCGACATCTAAGCCGCAGGTGCTAGCTGGTGAAGGAGTCAGCTCTCTGCTGGAGGCCGTGACAGCTGCAACACGCGCACGCGCAAATATTATCTGTCATAATAATAATAATAATAATAATAATAACAGCAGCAAGTGCGCGGCATGCCCAGCACTATTCTATGTACATTAACTCAAAGGTTCATAATAAGATAGTAAAAATGTACAATTTCCATTCTATAGTGAGGACACTTGGGTGTAGAGGTTGGGTAACTTGGCCAAGATGGCCCATTAGCAGTGGCGTGGCAGAGGGAGAATGGGCAGGATTTCGCCGGGCTGGGGTGGGGGCGCTGTATTGTCTGTAAAATCCTTGAAGTGAAAAGGAAGAGGAGTGAGCAGACTCCTTTTTGTACAGCTCTGCCTCCCTCTCACTGTCCAGGCAGCCAGCACTCAGCCAGCTAGACACCATTTATTAAGCACCTACTATGTGCCAAGCACCTTGCTTCGTGCTGGGGATGAGCAGCTGAGGGATAGTTGTTTGCGTCTCCCTTCCAGGAGCCTCCATGCTGTCTGTGAACACCAAAGTGTGGGGAGGGCGATGTGCCAAGTGGCAATGACGGACAGAGTCCTCTGTGCCCAGGGGAGGAGCTTGCCTGATCCTCCACTAAGCTCTGATTTCTGTGGCCCCAGCCCTGCCTTTCCATCTGTTCTCCCTCCTCTGTGCTCAACTGCTCTAGCTCTCTGTTTTGGCTCAATCTCACTTCTACCTCCACTCCAACTCCTGGTGTCTGCAAGACCTGCAGAGGCTAGACTTTCTCCTGTTCTTCCAACACATCAGTCCTCTGCCAGCTTTGCCTCCTTCTCCACCCATCCTAGAAGCCATCTAGGCTGACCATTTGAACCACTCTCTTGCTGGCCCCTCAACTTTCTGTCTCCTTGTAAGCACCTGCTGTGAATCCCCCAGGCTAGATCTGCTCTCTCTACTCCCGCACCTTGGATGCTTGCGGCTGCTGCAGGGATCCACACAGTTGGCAGGTGGGTGCCAGGCGGGACCAGCTACATGGTGTGCAGGGCCCACTGTCAAATGAACATGCAGGGCCCTCATTCAAAAATTTTAAGAATTTCAAGATGGTGACAGCAGACAGCACTTAAAGCAAGTTCAGGGCCCTTTTGTAAGCATGGGACCTGTGTGACTGCACAAGTCACAGCCCTCTGAAGCCCGCACCAAGTCATAAACATGACATGACCCCACCTTCCCAGAGCCTTCAGGTGCCTCAGACCTGTGTCTCCCCTGTCCTTCCTAGTGGCCAGCTGCTAGGACCCCATAACATCCTGGTCCTGGAGAACATTCCCTCCAGCTTCACTTGCATATGACAGGCTTTCTTGAGTGGAGGAGGAAGACTGAGTTCCCACCAGTGTGCGAGCCACATGGACCATGTGGTGTGGCAGACAAAGATGGAGAACCTCTGTCTTCAGCTATCGCCTTGGAGGCTGGTGTCCTCAGCTGCACATGGGACCGGATCTAGATGTCAAGGGAAAAGACAGGATGGAGAAGGAACCAGCATGTAGCCTCCTTCTGGCTCTGACTGATTAGGCACTTTGCACATGTCCCCAGATCTACTCCTCTAGGGGCCTTTTATCTGCCCTGTTTCATAGTTTTAGAGATGAGGAAACAAGCTGAAAAAGGTTAAGCATCTTGCTCAAAGCCACATGGCTAGTAACCAGTGGCAGCAGGCTTGAAGGCTAGGCTGGTGTGAGGGCAAAGTCCACCTGCTTTCCCTCTTAAATCTCACTTTTCTAACGAGCAGAGTGAGGTCTTGATAGCTATTCCCCAAGCAAAGCCAACCCTTCCTGCCCTCCACCACCATCACACTGATTAGCTTCTGGGGAAATTTAATCTCATCCTTAAAACCTGCCAAGTGGACACTTCTATTCACTGATAATAAAAAAATACCCAGCTTTTCAGGAAGAAAAAGTCACTCGGCTGTTCTCCGACAATGCCTTCTCAGTTGAACCTCATCTTTCCGTCTTACTGTTAAGAGGGAGAGGATTCCGTCCCACTCTGCTCAGCACTTGCCCCTGGCCCCGTGCTCCCAGGGCATCTCCCATGACTTCTTCCCCTGTTTGAAACTTTACCACCTCCCTGTCCTGGCCCTGATGGCGCCATCTGTTGTTCTGTCTTATTTCTTGCTCCTTGTTTCTTGATCATGCTTTGGCCACTGCCCCTCCCAAGGCAGGAGACAGTGGTATTTAGGAGACACTTGGAAATGAGATCACTGACCAGGTACTTGATGTTATTAAGGAATTTTTGTTATCTAGGTGTGGTAAAGGTGTTGAAATTATATTTTTTAGAAAGAATCATTTTTAAAAGGTAGCCCTCGAAACACTAATTAATAAAAACATTTGGGATTTGCCTCAAAATAATATCGAAAGGGAGAATAGTCGGGAGTTGATGGTTGCTGAACCTTGGTGATGGGTACAGGAGGGTTCATTGTATTATTTTATCTACTTTTGCATTTGTCTGAATTTCTGCATAAAAAAATTTTTTAAAATCTTAGGCATTAAAATGAAGGACAGTAAATGCAAGAGCTCTGTGTGCATGAGAGTACGGATAGGATGGTCAGAGCTGGGAAGAAGCCTAAAATTGATGAGTGCAACCAGGCAAAAAACATCATATTTCTGTTTTGCTAGAATTAATTTGTAACCAGCTGCAGCTCCCTCCCCTCTGTCTGTCTCCATGGCCATCAGCCCCAACTAGGAGCCTGTTGTCCATCTCTGGGGCCCACCTCCTCTATAACAGCTTGCTGGAATCCCGGGGCCTTTGCAGGCCTGAATGTGCTCCTTGGCCTTCTATCTAAGGAAACTGTGCCCTGACCCTCCATGGCTGTGGCTGCTCTTGTCCCCTCTGCTGTGGGAGCCTGCTGCTGAGTCTGGCCCTTGATCTTGGCTTCTGCTGCTTCCTGCCCAGGCAGAAGGGTGCTTCTCTGGGCTGGGGCTGCAAAAGGAGGCTGGCTCCATGGTGGCCCCCTTCCTTCTGGGCTCTGCTCTGCTCAGGTGGCCTCTTTTGTTCTCTCAGGCTACAGCCCCAGGCTGTGATTTTATCATAGAAGCCCTGTCCTGGCCCTGGCTCTCATCCCATAGGAGGAGAAGTTCATGGGCCATGTCTATGTGCCAACCAGGGTCAGTCCTCCCTTTAGACCTGCAGTCCCCAACTCCTGGGCTGTGGACTAGTACCAGTTTGTGGCCTGTTAGGAACCGGGCTGCATAGTAGGAGGTGAGCGGTGGGCGAGAGAAGCTTCATCTGTATTTACAGCCGCCCCCCATTGCTCGCATTACTGCCTGAGCTCTGCCTCCTGTCAGATCAGCAGCAGCATTAGGTTCTGCATTATGGTGAGTTGTATAATTATTTCATTATATATTACAATGTAATAATAATAGAAATAAAGTACGCAATACATGTAATGTGCTTGAATCATCCCGAAACCATCCCCCCAGCCTCCCCATCCACCTAGTCTGTGGAAAAATTGTCTTCCATGAAACCAGTCTCTGGTGCCAAAAAGGTTGGGGACTGCTGCTTTAGACCATGCTTAGGTACTGAGGACCCAGAAGTCCCTGTCCGAATGCCCCAGCCTCTTCCAGGACTGCATGAGCCTCTTTTTACCTGTCCTGTCTGTAGTGAGCTAGCCGAGGCTCCAGGGTTAGCCGAGGAAGGCCATTTCTTGTCAACCTTCGGACAGAGTTTGGACATGTGGGTTGAGGTGTTCGTTAAGTGCCGGCTGGTGGAGTTGGGGGTGGGAAGACAAGGCGAGGGTGTTGCCCAACTGCCTCCACTTATACTTTTGCAAACGTTAGGGACAGGTGTGGGTCTGGGGTCCATTGGAAAAGGGAAAAATACTATTCCTTCCTTCCTCCTGAATCCCCCCTTTCCCTGCACTTCCTTTCTTCTAGGGTGGATTAAAAGGTTTTTTCCAGAAAACACACCAGCCAGCAAATGAACAAAAAACAATACCCTGCACTGTACCTACCAACAGGCCCAGCCCACGCACCCAGAAGTCGAGCACTCAGCAGCCATCCTTGCCCACATGCTTCCAAAGGGATATTCTTAAGAGGTTTTTTGGGTGGGGCTAGCTTTTGAAGGTACAAATGGGAATGGATATTTGCCTCAGACTGGTAGGAACAAAGAATATCATGGAAGAGGAGCCCAGTGGAAGTGAGCCTGGTTGGCTCACTTGGTGGTTGGCAGCTTGAAGGATTCTCCTTCTAGGACAAGAGTGTCGAGCCTATCGTTCACTGCAGAACATCCTCTTCAAACGTAAGCTAACTGGAGACCCAACATGAGAAACAAATGTTAGTGTGCTATTCTGGCTACAACAGGGCTGGGGGCAGGGTTACTGGTGACCTGCCCACTTGTGCCCAAGGAACAAGTCCAAAACGTCCAGATCTAGGGAAATGCACAGGTTTGGTGAGGGCAGCACAGGTCAGGGTGCATTAGACTGTTTTGGACCCTGGGAGCATGAGCTCAGGGGCAAAGTGAAAGCAAAGGACACCAATGCTGGATAGTTTCTCATTCTCATGTGGCACATACAGGAAGCTACCCCATGTTACCATTATCTGTTTTTAAATAAAATAACAGCTCCTTGTACAGTGTAAAGAACTGAGTAAACATGCCATGGTTTCCACCAGTGAAAGGTGTGGGTGTTGGGCCTGGCCGTTCTATCTCAGGGCCTACAATCCCCATCTCGTTCAGACTCCCTGTGCTGGTTATGAAGCTGACGTCTCTCAGCTCAGACACACTCGTCTATCCTCTACTCTGTGATTCTGGAGCTGGGACTCTGCAAACCACAGTTCTCTGTGGCCAGCTGGCACGATGCTGAGCTCTGTTAATAAGGGGGAATTGCATTTCCACAGGAGGGAGCAGGGTCTTGCTGCCTCTTGTCCCTGTGAGCACTACCCCAGCAATGACTCTTCACCTTGCCGTGACAGTTCATCCCAATAACAACTGGTTCCAGTTTCTAACATTTTTCTTTTTCTTTTTTCTTTTTGAGACAGAGTCTTGCTCTGTTGCCTGGACTAGAGTGCTATGGCATCAGCCTAGCTCACAGCAACTTCAAACTCCTTGGCTCAAGTGATCCTCCTGCCTCAGCCTTCCACATAGTTGGGACTATAAGTGTGTGTCACCATGCCTGGCTAATTTTTCTATTTTTAGTAGAGATGGGGTCTCCAACTCCTGAGCTCAAGCAATCCTCCCACCTAGCAATCCTCTGAGTGCTAGGATTACAGGTGCGAGACACAATGTCCGGCCTACAACTTTTTTTATACTCTCAGCTCCAGCCTCAGAGATACTAGGTACTCACCCTTCCTTGGACATCTGGGTCCCAGCTCTTCCAAGCTTCTAAGTTATAAAACCCCCAGTATCTTGCCTTTTTTCTTCAGCCCAAAGGTGGAGCTGCTTCCTGCAGTTACTGTCCCTATGTTTACCTTGCTATTCCCTTCTTGCCTTTTCAGCCTCCAAGACCTGCTTACCCAATTGCCTAGATTAAATTCTCTCTGTTAACATTCAAGTGTAGTTCCTGTTTTCCTAGCTAGACCTGGCTGATACATGTCCCTCGGAGGCATTGCCTGAGAAGCACATCAGGGTGTAGCCTTACCTTGCCGGGCTGCTCCAAGGAGCCCAGTCTCAGAAACCCTGCCAGAGCCCCAACAAGTCGAGCTCTAGAGTGAAAGAACTCTCTCCTCACAGGAAAGTCCTCTAATCTAAAGTAACATTTATAAACACACTAACTCCAGGAGGGAGGGTTTAATTTGAGAAAGCCAGTAGGGACCCTAAATCTTTTCATTTTAATCAAAACTGTCAGAACCAGTTATCATCAGAGCCATTTAGGTGGCCCCAAAGCCACTGTCTACACTGCTGCTACCTGTCACCCAGGAAACCACAAATCAGTGAACAGGGCCCCCAGGAACCATCCTGAAACTCAGTTGCCTGGTGCGTTTGTTGTTTATCGACTCTGCCGAAGTGCAACATCTCTTGCAAGAATGATTCTCTGAAACTTCTGCCTCAACCCCTCCCCCTATCTTTTGTTTCCCAAATAGAGAATATCCCCACTGCTGAGGGAGACATGTGCTGGCAGGCATGACAGGCAATAAGAAGAGTCACTTGTTTACTCAACAACAGATAAGGTGGACTGTCTGCTGTATTGGCGCCAGAACTTGCATTCTCTGAGCACCTCCAGCCACGTTTCCAGGTCCCAGTGGCTTCTGGTTTTCTAGGTCTTTGATTGGTGGTCATTGTATGCCCGCCCTCCCTGTGCAGCAGTACCAGGACAGCATGCGCCATAGCTGCCCTTTCCCTTATCTAAATTAAAGTTTGATGTCATCCCCCTGCAAATGATTTTATTGATGACTAATAACTTCAAATGTGACAAGAGGATTCATTCACTTATTCAATCATTCCACAAATATCCATTGAGCACCTCCTGTGTGTCAGGCACTAGGCTAGGCATTGAGGTTAATAACAATAATAATTTATGGGTGGTGGATGGAGCCAATGGGCACTTAGATAGGATGATCAGGGAGAGAAGTTCTGAGAAAGGGATATATCAGCTATGTTTCAGTTCTGTATTGCTATGTAACAAACCACCCCAAAACATAATGGTTTTAAACAATGACAGTATTTATTTTGTTCACAAATTTGCAATTTAGGCAGGGCTGGGTGTAGACAGCATATCTCTGCTCCCTCTAGCATCAGCTGAAGATGGGAACTGGAATTGTCTGCAGGCTTCCTCACGTACATGTCTAGTGGGTGATGCTGGCTGATGCTTGCTGTTGGTAGGGACCTCAGCAGGGTCTGCCAACTGAAACATTGCATGTGGCTGCTTGGCTTTGTGACAGCATGGTGTCTGGGTTCCAAGGGTGAGCCTCCCAAGACAGAACCAGGGGGAAGCTGTATCACCTTTTTGACCTAGTCTTAAAAGCTACACAGAGTCACTTCTACACCATTTGATTCACCAGAAGTAAGTCACTGAGGCCAGTCCATGTTCAAGGGGAGAGGAATTGGACTTTTTGTAGGATAAAAATCAAAGAATTTGTGGGCATGATTTAAAAACCACCAAAAGCTATGACCTAAAGAAATTAGTGGATGAGCATTCCAGAAAGAGGGATGAGTATATAGTCTCTGAGGGTGGACAAAGCTTGGTATGTTCAGGGACATGAAAGGCCAGCAAGACTTGAACACAGCAAGCAAGAGAGGAATGGATGAGATGAAGTTAGAGGTGGGTGGAGCCATATTAGGTAGTTACAGGAGTTTGGATTTTATTCTGGGAGCAGTGGGGCCATTGAAAGATTTAAGATTTATTTTCACATCACTCCAGCTGCTGTGCAGACCATGCATACAGGTGAGATAGGAATAGGGAAAAACAGTTAGGAGATTATTGGAGTGGTCTGGGAGAGAGACAGTAATGGTTTGGACAAGAATTATTGGCATTGGAGAGGAAGAGAAGTAGATGGACTTGAGAAATGGTGGGAATAAATGAACAAATCTCCTAACAGACTGAATGTGAGAGTGAAGGAAAGGAAGGCAGGTAACAGGAAGGACCCTCAGGGTTTTGGCTCAAGTGCCCATGTTCATAGTGGAGCCATTTCTTTTGATCAGAAGACTAAAGGAGGAACTTGTTAATGTGAGTAAAAGATAAAATTCAGAGTCTGTCTTTATGCACACCAAATTTGAGATGTTTGTGAGACATATGGATGGCAAAGAATAGACCGCTGGATATAAAAGCTTGCAACTCAGTGGAGAATTTGGGACTTGAAATATAAGTTTGGGAATCCCCAGCATATGGATGATATTTAACCATTCCATAAAATGCAGAGTTTCTCCAAAACTACTGACTTTGCTTGAAAAAAATGCATTTGGCTGTGGATATACAGAAATGTGAAGCTCTTCCCCTTTTAAAATCTGATGGTATTATCAACTCCTATTTTAAGTTTGTTTATGGAACTAGAATGATACTGAAAATAAATATATAAAGGTGATTACAGCAGTTCAAATTTGACTCTTGAAAAGTCTTTCCCTGTATAAACAAAGTGTGGAATGTACTAAACCTCTAAGCCAAAAACAAACAAACAAACAAAAAACAAAAACAAAAGCCTCGGATCTGGATGAGATCATCTGGGGAGAATCTAGAGTGAGCAAAAGAGTGGGAAGATTGAGCTCTGTAAAGGGTACCCTCAAAGGATACTGAGGAGTGACCAAAAAGATAGGAGGGAAACTAGGGCATTGGATGTTACAGGAAGCAGAGAGGAAGCTCATGGAGATGGAGTTGACAAAGAAATAATTGGTCTGAATGACCCTAAGCCTCCTCCAGATCTGAATTTCTAGGATTTTATGAATATTTTGAATCCCTTCAAGCTGGGAAGTTCTGTGACTCTATTGCATCTTTGGGATAACAAACATTCTGAAGAATCACTGGATCTCTTCGAAGACTATAAAAATGGATTTTTTCTTTTCAAATTTCTACAATGTGGAGTTTGGTGTCTGGGACTTACGCTGATCATGGGGGAAGGTTAAGTCCAGAACACAAATGAGGACTCCTGGAGGGAAGCTAGGGCAACATTGTAAGTGGCAAAATGTAAATGGGGTGTTCTGATCTCCTCTTCCAGTAGGGCTGGCTCAGCCAAGGCAGACCCCAAGTATCTGGGGACAAATGGCAACTTCTGCATCTAGACAGGCATCTATATGGATCCCTTGTTTTCTTTCATTTGGGGGACTCTCTGAACCTCTACTCCATGTGTGTGATTGACTTGTTGCCTCAAGAAACTCTAAGATTTACAGCAATGGAGTCATCAAGGGCTCTGTGACTGGGCCCCGGTCTGGGAGGGCAGCCTGGCAATTGGATTTGTTCCTGCTGGCTGGTGCTATTGTGTGAGACTGGGACACCAGAATGGTGCTGACACACTGCTTTGGGGTGAGTCTCACATCAGACTCAGGATGAGTTCAGGGTACTGGGCTATTGATAGTCCTCTGTCAACACCTGGGCTCGAGCTGTGTGTCCACGCCCCTGCCCTCACCTGTCCACGTTCTACCATGGTACCATCCCTGATTTGCAGCACTCAAAGACATGGGTTGGTGGCATGCCTCTTTTATCCTGTATACCCACCCCCTTGCTGCTGGCACCTAGGGTTGTCACCACACCCCCTCCTCAGTCTCTGTACCATACATCAGGAAGTCCTCCAAGGGTGGCTGGGTCTGTCTCCTCCGAGGGCTTTAAAGATCCTCGCTTTGCACTGCTAACAGGCTCTTCCAACCCACGTCTTTACGCCAAATGATGTGGTGATGCTGGGCTTTCCCAGGTTGGTCTTAAGCCATGCTCAGCAAGGAATGGACATTCCTTATGTGATCTGTTTTTCTTGCTCTGCCCATGTCTCCTTGCCTTCTCTCCCTGTCAGTTGTGGTGTGCAGAAGCAAGTGTGCAGGCAACAGTAAAAGAGATCATGTTCTAGTAATGTAGTGATTATGGCTTAACAAACTCAAGAGAATACATGGTTGGAAGATGTGTCGCTTTATGTTAACACTATAAAATTCCAAAGGAAAAATGTATTATCATTTCCACTTTCCTGCACATTCTGGGTAAGGCTTGCATTTTTGTTAATCATTAGCAAAGTAGAGAAACAACCTTTGAGAGAGTGATTGGATGCCAGTATTTGCAGCTGCCATGATGGATAATGCATTGTCATCAGCAGGGATGCAACCAGCATTACACAAATGGTATCAGAGAACCACAGAGGCAAAAAACCCAAACCCAAACCCCAGACTATATTGTTTCAATACACACAGGTTGCAAAGAGCCATGACATTGTGAGTGATAACAACATTGCTGCCTTTTTCTCACGATAAGAGATGAAACATCAGTCAAAAAAGTGTGGACAGATGTTTCCTGAATCTGCACAGGAGTAGCTGACATCTGGAATCTCTGAAGTTTCTTCATATGCAGTGATAGAACAATAAACAAATATGTAAGTGCGTCTTCTCTAATGATTATTCTAAATATTTATTGACAAATGTCAATATCTCATATAAGCCCATACATTGAAATATATTTTTAAATAAAATTGTTTAGAGATACAAGGGCCCTACAAAAATATTTTTCCAGAGCTTTATATACTAGCTTTATATACTAGGGGTATATATACTTTATATACTAGCTTTATATACTAGGGGTATATATACTTTATATACTAGCTTTATATACTAGCTTTATATACTAGGGGTGATTCTGGTCATTGGTGATCTTGAAAATGCCGTCGTAGCAGCCTGGTGATGATAAATACTTCATTGGAGTAAGTGCAAAGGGAGTGAGAAGAGAAAAATTGGAGACAATGAATATAGACAAGGTTTTTAAAAAAGACTTTTGCTGTAAATAAGGGCAAAGAGATGAGGCAGAAGTTGGAGGGGTCTGCGGGGTCAAGAGTGTGCAAGGGTGTGGTGTTTTAGATGTATTCATGTATTCTGATAGGGATGGTTCAGCAGTGGCAGGGGTGGGTGAGAATTGATGCTGAGAGAGAGAGAGAGAGAGAGAGAGAGAGAGAGAGAGAGATATGTCAGAGTGATTTTCTCGAGTAGCAAGCAGGCAAGAGGGGATGGGAATCTGATAGAGAGAGATATAGAGGAACCCTGACATCTGGGTCACCCAGCATGTGGGAAGGCAGAATGTGTGGGTGTAGACACTCCTGGGTGGGTAGGCGTTGTGGTGAGAACTTGCAGAAGTTCTCTCTTCAATGCTTCTATTTTCTCCATGAAATAGGAACCAAGGACACCAGCAGAGAGAGTGAGTGGATTGGGAAGAAGGTGCTGTATAGGGTTGAGGAGTGAGAAGGTGTCAAATAATCATCTGGGCGAGCAGGTGAGTGAGCAGACCAGGGAAATGTGACAGGATTGCTGGCCACCTTCATGACCATTGGAGACTAATGACAAGACCAGTTAGACCAGGCAGTTAGGTGGTGGTTGTTAATTTGTTGTTGTTTTCTTTATCCACATACAGCCACACAGGTGCCAGTATGGAATAGGCATAGAATTTGACTTAACCAGGGTTGGTGTGGTGGTTACCAACCTATTGCCTCTTGATTCCAAATCCACCTTCATTGCTTGCTTGTGATGTTGGGAAGTTTCTCCTTGGTCAGCTGGCATGATGTTAATGTGCTTCATCAGTAGAGGAGCCTACTGGAAGGAAGAAGGGGTGTTTCCTGGTTTAGTGTGCTTTTTCTAGGCAGGCTATTGCAGTGCTCAATGGCCAGCAGCGTGTCTCCCCACGGGCACCTCAACTCCTGAGCCCCAGAAGGTAAATTGCCAGCGAGTCCCACCAGCAGGCCCCTCAGTGACTTCACTGTCCAGTGAGTCATGGCTGTGTCTTCCTGGCAAGGACTGGAGCTCAGCTCCCATGGTGTGATTCCATCTTTGGGCTCTGCCTCAGCCCTGGGGTTGGTGGCTGTTCTCTCCACATGCTAGTCCTTTATTCTTTAGATTGCTCTTCACCCCTTAGGAGCCAATTCTCTGTTATAGCTAATCATTTTTATATTAAACTTTCTCCATCCAAATTATAATGTGGTTTCTGTCTCTTAATTGGACCCTGACTGATACAGTTGGGGTTTTAAGAGAGAGGGAAGAATTGTTGAAGTTCATCGCTTATTTCTTTTCACTTCTGTATTTTTATTGCTTCTATTCCAGTAGCATATAAACTTGTTCAGATGTCTCCTACCTGAAAATTAAACAAAATAAAAGCCATACTTGGCTTCTTATCTGCCTTTAATTACTGCTCTCTTGACTTTTACAATCAAGTTCCTCAAAGGAATATATTCTAAACTTGTGCTAGAATGGACTATTGTCCCCAACTCTGCACAGCTCTGCCCCTCATGTGACTTACTCATCCTTTCTGATGGGATGTGTGTATCTCTGCTCCACTGATTTGGGGCTTGGCCATAATTGTTGCTTTGATCCATCAAGCATGGTCGGAAGTGACAGAGCACCAGTTCTAAACACAAGATTTTTGAGACAAGGCATATTTCAGTTCATCCTTCCAAAGCTTCTGCCCTTCACCAAGAGAAGAGCATGCCCCAGAGTATGGCTGCTCCTTAAGCCTGGGACTCAGAATGAAAAGACAGGCAGAGAACAGTGGAGGGTCTTGTTTGTGGGCCTGGCTGTGACCACTATCCCACTCTTTTCTCTGGGACCATCTTAGTTTCAGGAATAAAGAAAAGCAACAACAACAACAAAAAAATTCCAAAATTTCACTAGACTTTCAAAACTTTGAGTCTTACTCATATTAATCGTTAGTTCCTAAGGAAATGATTTTCATATATAGTAGACACAAAGGTGGCACATTCTCAATGAAGTGACAGCTATGGAGGGGGGAAAATCCGTATGAGGACTTCAAGAGTCTTGGCGTATCAGGCCAGGTCTTCAGAAGTCCTGTTTGCATGAATAAAATTGATGGAGAGGATATTGATACTGAGGTCAGGCCCTGGAGCACTAGTGTATTAGTTTGCTAGAGCTGACAAAACAAAGCACCATAACTACTGGCTTAAACAGCAAATTTGTTATCTCATTGTTTTGAAGTCTAAACTTCTGAAAGCAAGGTGTTGGCAAGGCTGATTATTTCTGAGGGTTGTGAAGGAAGGATCTCTCCCAGGCCTCTCTCCTTGGCTTGTTGGTGGCCATCTCCTTGCTCACATGATATTCTTCCTGGATGTATGTCCACGTCTCTCTTTTTATAATGACACCAGTCATCTGGGTTGAGGCTTGCCCCAGTGACTTCATTTTAACTTAATTACCTCTCTGAAGACGCTGTGTCCAAATAAGCTCACATTATGACTTACTGGGAGTTAGGACTTCAACATGAATTTTTTTGAAGAAAAATTCAATCCACAAGGACTAGGGTTAATACTCCTGAGCGACAAGGAGAAATCAAAACCCCTCCAACATCTGAGGTGGGAAGAGTATTCTGAATAGGCAAGGAACTCTCTTTAAGGAAGAAAAGAGCTGAAGTTCTTCTAGTGCAGGTTCTGTGTCTAAGGCCCCAAGACAGGGAGGAAGATAAAGCAAAAACAAAAAAATGTATCGCTGAAGGAGATATGTTCTGCCAGCTTCCGGCAGCAGCAAGAGCAGCAGGTACACAAGCTCCAGGGGCCAAGGTTGCCCTGGTTACCATTTTGGGGGCAGCAGCAGAGGCACAGTGTGTTGTAGAATAAGAGAGACACAAGCATCTTCTACTGATGCTCATGCTGTGTGGCTTTTCAATCCTGGCTATTTTTTTTTTTTTTTTATCTCATTGGGGAACTTTGTTTATAGGGTCAGCTGAGGATTGGGTTTTAAAGGAAAGGAAGAAAATCAGGAGGGATGCAGTAGATTAGTTGGTGAGGGACTGTGCCATTCGCCCTCTGGTCTTTGACAGTGGATCACACAAAGAAATGGAGTGGGCAAAGAACCAGGTCAGCGATCTCATTTAATTCTTCCCAAAGGGTTTTTTTTTTAGCTGCTTCTTTGTAACCTTGACCACATTGTAATTAATTAATTAATCACTTGCCATTATTGATGTTTGTTTACCCACTCCTCCCCCCCAATTTCTGTGTTGAAGCACTAGCCCCCAGTGTGACTGTATTTGGAGATAGGGTCATTACAGAAGTAATTGAGGTTAAATGAAGTTATAAGTGTACAGCCCTAATCCCATAGTATTAGTGTTCTTACAAAAAGAGACAACAGAGTGTGTGCTCTCTCTCTCTCTCTCTCTCTCTCTCTCTCTCTCTCTCTCTGTGTGTGTGTGTGTGTGTACAAAATGAGAAGGTAGCCTTCCACAAGCCAGGAAGACAGCACTCGCCAGGAAGCAAATTGGCTGCCACCTTGATCTTGGACTTCCCAGCCTCCAGAACTGTGAGAAATAAATTTCTGTTGTTTAGGCCACCCAGTCTGTGGTATTTTATTACAGCAGCCTGAGTGGACTAATGCATTTGATTTAAGTTATGTCTTCCCCATTAGAAGGCAGAAACCATGCATCTCTATTTCTCAAATATCACCAGTTCCTGGCATAATGGCTTGTACATGGCAGGCACTATAAATACTTGTTGAATGAATGAATGATTAGCAAATCAACAGCAGGGTAGGTATTATTATCCTCATTTTAAAGTGGAGAAAATTGATAGCTATGAAAAGATAATTAACACTTACAATGTAAGGACACAAATGGCATTTACTTAACCAAAGTTAGTGGAAAGTAGACCAGGATCAAATAACATCTTAAGGCAGAAACTACATTAAAAGTTGCTTTTTAGCTGGTCCATGAGGAGGGTCATATTTGGTTTGATTTCACTCTAGCATCCTCCTTCTAATCAGGATTAAAGATTTGCCAATCCACGTCTGGTTCTTTTCCTATAAATCAATACTCTCAGAGTCAGCAGATAGTTAAAAAGCTTTGAAGAATGTCATTGCCAAAGGCAATGTGAGGATTGTGAGGATATCAGAGGATAAACATTTGTCTGTCTCCTGAGAGAACTCACAGGGTGGCACTATCTCTGTGCAGGGTCTGGTCTCTGCTCTGCAGGTTTAGAAACTGGATCTGTCAGCAAACTGAGTGTGGATCCATCTCTCAGCTTCAACTCTAATTAATTAAGCTTGGAGAGCTGATGCATGAAACCAGAATGTCAATTTGTTGATTCACAAGAGGACTGGACCCGCCTCTGTGTTTGGAATACTTGTCTCTACACGGCTTGCACATTCTTTCAGTAAAGACAGACCTCCAAGGAGGGCAAATTATCAGAAGGCATTGGGATTATTCAAAGCGCCATGTCCAGTGAGCATTTCTTACACGGGCACTGCTGGTGTTCACTGTTCTCATGCTCCCGTTTCTACGCTTTCTTGGCTGACCACCCCTGCTCTAACTGGCTCTTTTAATCTTTACACTTGCTAAACTTTCAGACCTATTCTGTCTCTTTCAGATGACTTTATCTATCTCCGATCTGTTTTGTGTAGTCATAGAATTTAATTCTCAGAGGATAATTTTTTTTTTTTTTGAGGCAGAGTCTTGCTCTGTTGCCCAGGCTAGAGTGCCTTGGTGTCAGCCTAGCTCACAGCAACCTCAAACTCCTGGGCTCAAGCAATCCTACTGCCTCAGCCTCCCGAGTAGCTGGGACTACAGGTATGTGCCACTATGCCCACTATATATTTTTATATATTCTATTATATAGAATATATAAAAATATGTATTCTATATATTTTTAGTTGTCCAGCTAATTTCTTTCTATTTTTAGTAGAGATGGGGTCTCACTCTTGCTCAGGCTGGTCTTGAACTCCTGACCTTGAGTGATCCTCCAGGCTGGGCCTCCCAGAGTGCTAGGATTACAGGCGTGAGCCACCACTCCTGACCTCAGAGGATAATCTTATTTCTTGAATTTTCACATACTTGTGAGAGGGCTCATGAAATTCTTCAATAGCCAAATAGGTAGATGACTTCTTATAGTTCTGTCTCACTTTATCCAAAAGAGATATTTGAGAACACTTATCGGAGACCCTACATTCCATCTTATTACTATGCCCAAGTTACTCATGTTCTCTATTTGTAGATAATCTTCAACTTAATTACTACTTCTTGATTTTTAAAATTGGCTCATTGAGTACGGTTGACCCTTGAACAATGCAGGGGTTAGGTGCACCGACCCCCCCTTCCCTGCATAGTAAAACATCTGCTTGTAACTTTTGACTCCCCCAGAGCTTAACTACTAATAGTCTACTCTTGACCAGAAGCCTTACTGATAACATAAATAGTTGATTAACATGCATGTGTATGTTATATGTATTATATGCTATATTTTTATGATAAAGGAAGCTAGAAAAATGAAAATGGTATTAAGAATATTGTAAGGAAGAGAAAATATGCTTACTGTTCATTAAGTGGAAGTGGATCATCATATAGGTCCTCATCCTCGCCATCTTCACATTGATTAGACGGAGGAGAAAGAGGAAGAGGAGGGGTTAGTCTAGCTGTCTTAGGGGTGGCAGAGGCAGAAGAAAATCTGCATGTAAGTGGACTTACACAGTTAAAAATCTGTGTTGTGCAGGAGTCAACTGTAATGTGATTCATAATGTGGGACTTTCTACATTAACATTTCAAATGTTAATATCAAGAAAAAATTGGTGGACTGTTTTATCAAAAGAGTCATCACAATGAAATACAATGCATGAAACTTGATTGGGTCCAGGTTAAAAATAAAAATTCAGGTATAAGAGATATTACTGGGGAAAAGGTAGAAATTTGAATATGGACTTGTTATTAAATGACATTATGGAACAATTACTAATTTCATTTGGTATAATAATGGTATTTTGGTTGTATAGAGTACTGTCTATGCTCCAGAAATGTAGGCAGGGTATTAAGGGCTGAGGTTACAATGTCTAAAACTCACTATAAAATGAAATGAAATTAATAAAATGAAATGAAAATTATGATGATTATAATGAAAATAAAATGAAATGAAAATTATGTCTATCTATCTATGGAGAGAGAAACAAATATAGCAAAACGTTAGCAAGGCTGAATCTAGGTAGAGAGTAAATGAGTTCTTATTTTACTATTATTTCATTAGGAAAGAATAGTAATAGGAAAATCTTTAATGTCTATTGAGCTCCAATAGCCTAGGGTTTGATGTAAGGCATAAATGAGCTTAATTTTGTGTTTGTTCTGCCCTCTTAGGTAAAAAGACATACCCTTCAGCTATGGCCAAAAAGGGCATCAATTTGACAAATAGTTCATTGATATCACTGTTTTTTCTGCACATCTTCTCACTGATATTTAAATGCCGAGCTTAAGTTTTTAATGGGCATGCTTAATGACTACAGGAAACTGAATTTTAAATTAATCAAATTGACCAACCGGTAAGCATTTATTAAGAAATTGACCAACCAGTAAGCATTTATATGAAACTATCTATCTGTTAAGTACTGCAGGAGCACAAAAGAAATAGGACATCATCCCTGCCTCAAGGAATGTAGTGTTTGGGGCAAGACCCAAGTGATATATACAAAGCAATCAAGGAACAGCCTTGGACCTTGTAGTCCACTGGGATTTCTAAAAGTAGAAAGAGAATTGAAAGTCACTTGGCTAGGACAAACCTGTGGACGAACTGGCATGAAATAAAAAGAGCAACTCATTCCCTTCCTGTTCACCAGTATTTCATTTATGTGTTCATCCTTAATTATATTTTTTTGTTTAATTTCCTTTATCAAAATCTGAATGTCTTCAAAAGCAGATGGGGGCGGGGCAGGTCAGCAGGGGATGTAAGTTGGGAAGGAAGTCAGGCAGGGCCAGGGTGTAGGCAGGAGCTGCAGGTGAAGTGGTCGGGCAGGGGAAGGTCAGGTGCAGTGGAGTGACCAGCAGTGGATGACCCAGGCAGGAGCCATGGCCAAAATGTTAGAAATGGGTGTTAAGAAGTTGTTCTAGGACCTAGGGCAGGGTCAGAACAAGGGGTGAGTTTAGCTATTGAGGTTCTATATCAAGCACCAAAGTTAATTCCAGGGAAGCCAAATGTGCCTAATAGGAAACCTTTCCAAATCTTAAATATTGGGGATTGCTAGGCGTAGTTTCTCAGTGCCAGGGGCTGTGTCCCCACTCTTTAGCTCCACCCACTGACCAGGTCTGTGAGCAGTGCTGTGGGCTTCTCGTACTCACAGCTTCATCGTTTTCATTTGCTCTCTTCCCCTAAGATACTAGGACCCTCAGGATCTTCCCTCTCCTCAGAAATTTGGGTTTTGGGCTGGGTCTCTGGGCTGGACTTTGACATTCTAAGTGTGTGAAGACTATTTTGAAAGAGGTGTGAGAAAAGTGGGGCCAATTTTTGTTAGAACGTTGATCACCTTGAGTAATCCATTCCTCCACTGCCATGGGGATATCTTTAAGGAGATTTTTTTTTTAAAGGCAAATATGATCTGTACCAATAAGATCTCTTAAAAAGGTAGAATTAGAGCAAAATTAATGCTCACAGAATTTTGATTTCAATACATTTATTAATCATGTCTCTCCTACACACATATACAACACACATACACACAAACACCTGCATGAAGAGTTCATAGTGACTAATGTGAACTCTGGTTTTAGGAAGGTGTGAGGCAGTGTCTTCAAGGGTAGTAGAGATAATTTGCCTCAAAGATACTCTATTCTCAGGGTCCCAAAGTCAAAGAACTTTGCACAGACCCCTTCCTGTTAAGGTAAGTGTCTCCTCATTCCTGTCTGGCAAGATCAGGCCATGTTTGCTGTTATGATGATTTGTAATATCAACATCCTGCAGGGCCTGGTCCAGTCTGGAAGAAGAGGAGGTGTGTCTTATCTCTATGGTCTTTGATTTAGGTTGGCATATTTACTCACCAGGTATATGTTCTGACACACAAAGACAAATTTATACCCTCAGCCACGTTTTGTAAACCATTTCTTCCCTCTTTGCAGTCTTATTATGATGGAAAAATTTTTCTTTCTTTTTCAAATGAATTTTATTCTTGTTTTTTAAATTACAAGAGTAACATACATTTGTTGTAATCAGAGAGATAATGCTAAGATCTGTAAAGAAAAATTTAATAATCTTTGTCTTCCCTGACCCTCTCTCTTCCTACCCCCTAGTAACAGATGTTAATAGCCTGGTGTGTACTTTTGCACATCTTCCTTCCTCCATGATCTCCCTACAAACACACGTACACACATACACATACATGCTCACACACATAGTGTGTGTCCAGGGGTTTGAAGTGGCTGCAGGAATGGAGTCTTCATCATTAGGGTGAGAAAATGATAAGACAAAACAAGTCACCCTTCAATTTCTGCCTCCATGGAATTCAAAGTCTTCCATTTACATTTTTAATAGACTTTTTATTGTCTTAACAGTACTGAGAACACATTACCTTGAAAAGGTAAAAATAGAGCCAAAGAAGTGAAAGCTCCTTCCCCTACATCAGATCAGAGAAGGTTCCCTTAGCCCTGCCACTTCTCACTAGATGGGGGCAGGTGAGCAGAGACTCACCCCAATTTCAGCATTTATTAAGTGTCAAATAGAAACAAATATTTATTTCTATTATTAGAGCAACAGAAAAATAGTAGAAGCCTGTATTTTGACCAGGGGCCTGGAATCTACCATTCTGTGAATTAGTTGAACAGCCCCAGTCAAACGTGAGCCAGGGCCAGAGCAGTGTGAGGTTTAAAGGAAACAAGGATACCACACAGGTTCTGTAAACTTGGCCTTCCAGGCTAACATGCAGTTAATGGACACTGGTGGGCATGCTTCTTGCTGATTTTGCATAGAAGCTAGGTTGGAAAGTCAACTGAAGCTAATGGCAAAGCTTCTTCTTCTCCTTCTCCCCCTCCTCCTCCTTTTCCTCCTCTTCCTTCTTTTTCTTCTCCTTCTCCTTCTTCTGCTTCCTTCCTCCCCCTCCTCCTCCTCATTTTTTTTTTTTTTTTTTTTTTTTGAGACATCAGGGTCTCCCTCTGTTGCCCAGGCTGGAATGCAGTGGTGTCATCACAGCTCACTGCAGCCTCAAAGTTCTGGGCTCAAGGGATCCTCCTGCCTCAGCCTCCCTCACAGCTGGGACTACAGGCACAGGCCATGACAGACAGCTAATTTTTTCTTAATTTTTTAGAGACAGGGTCTTGCCTTTTTGCTCAGGCTGGCCCTGAACTCCTGGCCTCCCAAAGTGCTAGGATTACAGGTGTGGGCCACTGCTGGGCCAAAACTTCTTAATTATGGAATAAAAGCTAGCTCAAAATGCCTGGAGGCTTGAGCTAAATGGTGAGACTCTTGCTTCTACCCTCTCTGTGCTGGCACTTGTTGACTTGGGGAGACCTCCCCAGAGAACAGACCCTTGGGGACTGCCATTGGTGGCCCTCAGCTCTGGGAAATCAGTCAAGCAGGAAACCTGCAGGGTACACAGCTCAAAGGACCCACCTAGTTTGCAATATTGCAGGACGTCAGCTTTTGCAGCCTGTACTTTCGACGTTTAATTTCCCCTTCCTTTTAGCTTGTGATTCTGTTTTGTCTTTCTAGTACATTTATTTAGCTAATATTATTCTTTGCCTATTTTGTCTTTTAAGCTTCAGTGTTTTAATCTTTCATATATTATATTATTTATTCTTACTGTTTATTAATCTTTTCTATTATTTATTCTTACTGTTTATTAATTCTTTACTGTTTATTAATCTTACTGTTTATTAATTCTTACTGTTTATTAATCTACTGCTTCTTAATCTTTCTGCCATTTTATCTTATGGTCATGATGATGGTATAATTTTATTTTCAGTAAATAAAATTTACTCTCCTTACTAACTTATTTCCACATAATGTTTTATCTGGCTATGACCATAACTACATAAGGGGACAGAGAAGTGGGGCCACAAACGGGAGGATTGTGAAGAGAGCTCTTGGCAGAATAAAGAGGAAACCTTTCCTCCCCTCCACACTCGGGTCCCCTGGCCTTTTCACCAATCGGAACTAATTCATCTAGTTCCTTCACAGTTGGATTCCTTTCACCAAGACCCCTTGACTTTGTTATTCAGTAGATCCTGAGGCCGAGGAAAACAGTTTCTACGGTCCACCAAAGAGGCCTGTGAACTACTGGAACTTCTGGCAGCATCTTGCCACCTTGCGGGCGGGCGGGAAGAGGGGGTGCCCGAGGAGCGTCCCCAGGGCTGTGGAAGGGGGTCTGGCGGGACTGCAGCAGTCTCAGCTGGCAATTAGTGGAGGTAATCATGTTTGTAATCCTTGAGCTGATGGTATAGCAAGACTGTGAATTTGTTTGTAATTACAGCTGGCGAGAGAGTTCTTACCGGAAGGCGATGAGACAGAGAAAACCACAGGAGGACTCCCGCGCAGGGACGGCACGGGATGGGTCCTGTGTGGCCGCGTGTCTGCCGGGCGGCGATGAGGTGACCCTGCTGCGGCCTGTTGGGTGACCCCGCTTGTCCCACCCTAAGTGAGGGTTTCCTCTGAAGGGCGGAATCAAGCCCCGCATCAACTTTTGGGGAAGTCGGGCCCTCACATGGAAAAGGGGACCGGAGTGGTCCCCCGGGGCAGCGGAGGTTGCTCCCGGTCTTGACCCGCCCGCCCGTGAGGTCTGGCGTGAGGTGAGGCTGGGAGGCAGCCCCGAGGGGGGCGGGCTTCGAGGTGACGATGGAGGAACGGGACTCTGTAAACCAGATTACCCAGCTTTATGACATTCCCTGTTGTCATTTCCCCCAGATATCTCCCGAGACCTTAGTAAAATGCTGTTTAAATGATTCCTCTGGCCAAGCGCGGTGGCGCACGCCTGTGGTCGCAGCTTCTCCGGAGGTTGAGGCAGGAAGATCCCTTGAGCCCAGGAGTTCGAGGCTGCGGTGAGCTGTGATCCAGATACTGCATTCTAGCTTGCTCTGCAGGGTGAGACCCTGTTAAAAAAAAGTTTTCCTCTGTGACTCAGTTGTGGTATTGAAGCTGTGTTTCTCAAAATAGATCTGTAGATGCTTTCTTGAGGGAGTGAGTGTTCCATGAGAATTTTCAAATTTTGTGGTTTTGTTTTGAAGGTAATCTTAAAGAAATTACATTGAAATGTTCTACCACACTATTTTAGTGCTCAACACTGAGTTTGGTGCCAACTGAAGAACAAATAACGTCATGGCATGATATGGGAATACATACAGATTTTGTAGTTAGTTTGAATAGAGCAAGGTGGTGGAAAAATTGTTCAGTTTTATGGCCCAAGGTAGGAAGGGCCTCCTCAATTCAAAAGACCCTCTATCTTAGCAGTGGCATATTATGTCCAGAGCAGAGTTATTGTGAGACATACCAACTTGAACTGTTGTTCACTAGCAGGAAAGAAACAATAAGTAATTTTTATTCAGTAGTATTTTTACTGTTAGTCTTCAGTATTGTTTATTATTATTATGTATTTATTGGGATGTACTATTAAATTTATTGGCCCCTCAAACTAATGGATCAGTAATTAACACAAGCTTATTACTAAAAAGGATAAATGCTGTGATGACATGAAGAAAGACTTCAGTGATGGCTCCAATATTGTTCAAAAGTCAAAAGAATCAAGTGGACAGAAAGTGAAGCATGAAATATACAAATAGTAGCTCTATTAAACCCAACATCAGCAATTTAGTTCCAGCAAAACATCATCCATCACATTGATGTTTTCAATTTGAACTCTAGTGGTTTTATATGTTTGTTTGTTTTTAATTTGCAGCTTTGCTTGAGTTTTAAAGTAATTTAAGAGTTACATGTATGGGAAATTTATATCTACTTTTGTGTTTGTTCATTTTAAAGTAACATAATAATAGTGTTGATCAACAGCAGCATTTTATGCACATTTTTCTTTTAAATATTATTCAAGCCTAAGAAATCTATTATAGAAAATTAATGGCTAGTTCTTATGTCTACTCTTGCTGTCTCAGGCTAAAGGGGTCACAGCACCTCTTAAGGCTGGGGTTGGTGTGACAGAGGCAATTAAAGAGAGACAGGGGAAGAAATTGGGGATGAGTTAAATATTTGTAAACCAATTCATCCTGTCCATGTGGATAATTCCCCCTTAGTCACAACCTTTGTGAATTTTATTTTATTTTATTAAGGAAGCTGATTGTTTCCTAAGGCCTTGAAGGACGCCTGACTTCTAAGAAAATCAGGAGAAAGTTCTGTTGGCCAAACCAAATAGAGTAAAAGTGGATATTGAGGTAGGCATAGAAAACTAGAAATTTAGGTTGGTTCATGGAGATGAGGTAAAACTTATGTGTGTCTCAGACAGGGTCAGGGAGAATGCGTTGAACAGGGAGACCATTGTATAGTAACACAGCTGCACTATCACTGCACTACTGCATCCAGAAGAGTCCATTCCACAGTATCTGCAGTACATTGTATGTGTATGTATGTGTGTATGTATGTGCGTGTGCACCAGTGTACTCGTGGTGAAGGTCCCCAGAAATTTGCCTACAGGTGTGTGTGAGCTGGGAGATGGGCTGTCTTATGAATGGGAGACCTCTTTTCCCAAAAGGGTTTGTTCAGAGGCTTCCTTTCAGGTGTAAGTTCAGATGTATTCTGGGGTTTCTTTGAGGTTGGAGAAAAGATCCCATGACTGCTTTTCAAAACTGTTCCTTTCCATTACAATGAAGTTTTGGAGTGATTCATGGTGCTAGTGGAAGGCCACACTCCTTCCACCACTTCTTTCACTTTTTTTTTCTGTTCTGGGTCTTGGTTGTTGTAAGCAAGTGGGTGGCATGGAGAACTAGGTCTTGGTCAGAGTTTATCTGGGAAGGGTGAGAAACAAGGTGAATCCACACAGATGATGTCATCGGAGAGAGAACACTTGGGATTATTGGCATTTGTGACTCAGAGAGCCACTTTCCAATATTGGGGAGATCTAACATTTATATAGAAGAGGGCATCTGCTTTCTCCACTACTTGGTGCTGATCAGTGTAAGACTTGGTGTGCCAGAGGATGACTGACTGATGATGTGAGCTGGCTGTAGTTCCTCTGTGTACTGGTCAGCTGCTGGGTGGTAGTTCCCCCATACACAGAAATGTACTGTGGATACTGTGGAATGGATTCTTCTGGATGCAGTAGTGTGGTGACCATGTGGCTGTGTTATCTGTGCAATGGTTTACCTGTTCAACACATTCTCCTGACCCTATCTGGGAGTGATGGGTGGAAGACAGGTGAACTAGAAAATAGAGAGGCTTTCAGTAATACCTTCTAGAATAAGAATACAAGGTAGGATCTGAGATTTTCCTATTCTGTGTTCTTATGACAACCTATAGGTTTTTTTTGATACCTGTAATAGTTTGTCATGACATATTTGTATATGTCGTATTGTATAGTTATTTAGTTAATGTCTGTCATATATCTTATATTTTAAGCTATATAAAGGTAGGGATTATAGCTACTTTTACTTAATGGTGAATCCCAGTGGCTGGTAAAGTGCCTGAGAGAGAGTGGGTTTTCAACAAATTCTTTAAGAATGACTGACTGCTATTTCTAATTAGAAGGTTTAGTTATCCATTGCTGCATAACAAATTACTCCCAAACTTAGCAGCTTAAAACAACAAACATTTGTTATCTCACAGTTTCTGTGGGTCAAGAATTTGGAAGTAGATTATGGAGGTGGTTCTGGCTCAGGGTCCCTCATGAGATTGCAGTAAAGATGTTAGCCAGACTGCAGCCATCTGCAGGCTTGACTAAGGTTGGAGGATACACTTCTTAGATAGTTTGTTCACATGGCTGCTAGTAGGTTTCAGTTCCTTTGGGATTTTCCCTCCATTTAAAAAATTGATATGTAATTCATATACCATAAAATGTACCTCTTTAAATTATACAATTCAGTGGTATTTAATAATTTTACAAAGTTGTGCAACCATCACCACTATCTAATTTCTAGAATATTTTCACCCCCCGCCCCCCTAAAGAAATCCCTTATCTATTAGCACTCACTTATCATTCTTCCTTCTTTTCCGGCACTGGCAACCACCAATCTTCTTTCTGTCTCTATGGATTTGCCCAATCTGGACATTTCACATAAATGGAATCATATAATATGTGGCCTTTTTGTCTGGCTCCTTTCTCTATATTGTCAAGGTTCATCCATGATGCAGCATATTAGTACTTCACTCCTTTCTATGGACAAATAATATTTCACTGTATGGAGAGACCACAGTTTGTTTATTCATTCATTAGTTGATGAACATTTGGGTTGTTTCCACTTTTGTGTGTGGATTTTTTTGGCCTTTATCATCCTATTTCTCTTTTTGCCACTGAAATTTGAAGACACTAAAACATGATTCCCTTTCTAACACCTCTTAGTGCCTTTGTCAGGCACTAAGCTCATAGTCAGGAAGTCCTGTCTGATCTAAATAAACTCTTGGTTAGTCATGGTAAAACCAGGGAGAGGAGGATGGGGCTGGGTCAAGTGGTAAAACATTCAAGTGATGAGGAGAAAGAGAGGCACTGGGGGAAGAAAAGGGAGGAGAAAAGGAGGAAAGGCAGGGAAAATATGAATAACTGAGAGAAAATTGGGAAGAAAAGGGGGTTGAAGAGAGAATCCTCCAAAAGCCAACGTGACTCAGTCTTCCAGCTCCCAGTGGGGTCAATTCTTATCGTGTTAACTCGAATTTAGGCCAACTTTGGGCTTAACTACTTTGAGATTGCTGGAATGTTGCTCCTGTGAAGTGTTCTAGTGCAGTGGGATACAAGAATCTGGCCATGTTTTTACGAGTTTTATGTGGAGCTTTCCCCATGCAAGTGTTCACAAATGTAATCTGAAGAGGACTGAGGACCGAGACCCTAACAGAGGCTCTGGTCAAATTTTCAGTAACTTGTACCCACTTCTGAAGATTTTAATTACAGGGTAAGACTCTTATTCTGCTATAGTGGAGCCTCTCTCTGCTAATTCAGTGTTGGGGCTCAGAACATGATACTCCAAAGTTTGGCATCTTGGCATGCTGAGTACTTTGAACTGAAGAAAACTGGAAAGGCCTCAGAATCAAGGTCTTTCTGATCTTCTGTCCTCTTGTCTCCTGCTTCTCCTTGGAACGAGTCATAGAAACTGTTAAGGTGTGAAGTCCATACTCGGGGGCGGGGGAGAAAGAATTCTCAGACAATGAATAGGATATATAGAAGTAAAAGTTTATTTATCTTCCTGAGAAAGAAAGAAAAAGAAAGAAAGAAAGAAACAGAGAGATAGAGACAGAGAAAGAAAGAAAGAGTGGGTGCGGCACACAGTGGGAGAAAAGAAATGATGGACTGAGAGGAAACTTGTTTGGCGCTTTTAAAGGGTAGAAATGGCTTTTTTCCCCTCTGCTTCAGGGGACTGATAACAAAAGCAGCTGTGAAGCTGCTGTGATGGCTTTTTCCCTCATGTAGCAGATTGATAGCAGAAGTTAGTTTCTTCTTTCTTCTTGATAGCAGGAGGCATCTGGTACTGTCTCTTCCTGAGGAAGTTCACAGTCCTACCATCCTCTCAGGAACTTTTTCAAGGCTGAAAAAGAATTCAGAGATAGCAAGTTAGGCCACATGTGTTTTAATTAAACAGAGGGTAGTTGTGTTGAGTTTATTTCTCTTATTTTCTGTTTGATAGTTTCTTTCCCTCTGTTAGATGGGTTATTAGTAAGACCACCTTTCAGAAACCACAATTCCTCTTCCCCAAAGCAGGTTGTAAAAACCATGGGTCTTTGGGTCTTCATTTCTGAACACTCTTAAGTCATATAAAGCTTTGATTTAAAAAAGTTGTGATGCTTTTCTCTTGCTAACCTGTCTTTTATTATAGTAGTGTCGGCTGTGACTCTTACAGTGGGTGAGAAAAGGTATCACACCTCTCTGTCTACACCAGTTTACTACATAATTTTGGAACTGAGTGATTTCAGATGTCATCTAATTCAAGTCATCTCTTGGCTTTGACCACAATAAATCTGTGCATCAATTTCCTGAATTGTAAAACAAGGTTAAAATACTACTTACCTCAATAAGGTAGTATAAAAATTACATAAGTTAATGTGACTTACATAAATTTAAAGCACTTTGAACCATGCACATAGTAAATGCTCACAAATTGTGAAACATTATTATAACAATTGACTTACATTAAACCTGTTACTGCAAATGTTAACTGTTCCTCTCTATCAGCAGATCTCAAAGTGTGGTATGGGGACCCATGGGAGTGGGGATGGGGATTTCCTGGAAACCCTTTTTAGGGGTCTGTGAGGTCAAAACTATTTTCTTCCTAATACTGATGGGTTATTTCCCTTTTTCATTCTTATTCTCTCAAGTGTTGTTCTTCAGAGCTGTGTGAAAAGTGATAACGTGAACACACAGACACAGCTAAAGAATCCAGTTTCCTCTATCAAGCCAGACATTAGAGACATTTTTCCCACTAAATGTTTTAATTTAAAAAGTTACTTGTTGTAAAAATGTTAACACGTAATAGTTATTTTAAATCAACATTTTCAAACTTTGTTTTAATTCTATAAACAATAAATATTGATATACCCTATAGAAACAAAAGCTCTTTGGTGTCATCCCCTTCAATCATTTTTAAGACTGTAAAGGGATCCTGAGGACAAAGTTTGAGAACCAATGCTCTGAAGCAACCCGTGTCTGAACAAAAGTGTACACCTCGTGACTGCCACAGCGTCAACCTTTCAGGCTCCACGCCTTTTTTTTGTGGTTCCCTCTGCCTGGGTTGAACTTCTTCCATCTCTGCCTTCCAAAAATCGTACCCCTCCTTCGAGACTATCTGGAACTGGTTCGCCTAGAAGCTGGTCCAGATCTCGCACCCTCCTGGGCACCCTCTTCCTGGATGCTGGGCCCTCGCAGGAACGTCCAGGCCTCCCTTGGACACGGACACGTGCCCTTCTCAGCCCTAGGTTAACACTCGCATCGACTGAGACTCTCTTGCGGGCAGGGTCTAGGTTTTTCCAGACCAGGGCGCTCCTCCCATCACCAGCCCGGCACAGCCACCACACGCGCTGATAAAGAAGTAGTGCCTGGTCTCAACTAGGCCAGAGGGGCTGCAAGAACAACCACAGCGTCAACTAGAGCCCAGCGGCTGCTAGGCGCGGCAGAAGTGCCCTGTCCCCGCCTGCAGGGCTTCCCGAGAGCGCCCCGCCACGTAGGGGCGGAGCCACGCGCCAAAGGGCGTGGCCTCCCGCTCGCGCGGGAAAGGGGCCTGCGCCGCCTGCGCGCGCACAGTCAGCGGCCGCGCGCAGCACGCTGAGGGCCGGGATGGCGGCGGCGGCAGCTGGAAGCGGGGCTCCCCGGGAGGAGGAAGGATCTGGTGGAGAGGCAGCGACTCCGCAGCCCCAAGCCCAGACTAGTGCGCCTGGGGCTCGTCTCTCGAGGCTGCCTCTGGCGCGAGTGAAGGCCTTGGTGAAGGCGGACCCCGACGTGACGCTAGCCGGACAGGAAGCCATCTTCATCCTGGCGCGAGCGGCGGTGCGACGGGAGCGCGAGGGCACGAGGGCGGGCGGGGAGTGTGGCGGGGGCGGGGCTTGGCGGAGGCCTGGGCGGGATTCTGAGACGCGAGTGTAGACCCGGCTGCGGGAGGAGGATCTCAGCCTGCAGGAGTTGTATTGGTTTGTTAACACACCTGACTCTTGTTAAGGGCCTGGGCAACGACTTTAATTTTCATTTCCAATGTATAACACAGGACTTGTAGGAGTCTCTAGTGAGTGAGTGGTGTTGATTTAAAAGTAAGGGAAGAGGGACGTGTCATTCTGGTGTACTGGAGGAGAGGGTAGCCAAGTCGACCTTCTTGAAGTCCAGGACCACCTTAGCTTCCAGAACATCCCCAAGCGCCTGAGCCTCCCTTCTCCCTCCCTCCCCTGACTCACAAACCAAAGTGCTCACGTCCTCAGTGTGCTATGTAACACCTTGCAAGAACTCTGCTTGTTTGCTTCACAGGAACTGTTTGTGGAGACCATTGCAAAAGATGCCTACTGCTGCGCTCAACAAGGAAAGAGGAAAACCCTCCAGAGGAGAGATTTGGGTAGAGTGGCACTGTGGTGTCTGGGGGCAGCCAAGGGAGGGCTGGGCTAGGCTTCCCCTTTCCCTCTGGTCTGAGAAGTGCCACCGGGTCACCCCCTATGATGTTTTCTATTGGTTTGCCACAATGTCAGAAAGCCCTACCTTTAGAGTCTCTATGCTTTGGGGGGCTGGAGGGGTGGGTGGTGGAGCAGAGGCTGAAAGGTGTGTGTGGGTTGCCAAAGCTGACTCTTCATACCTTCTACCATATTGTGCCAGAAAAAGACGTTTCTTTTTTACCTAGCAAATGGGAGTTTGATTTCTGACTGTTGTCTGACTAGTAACCCTCACAAGCTTTCACATACTGTATTCTCACACTCCCTGTTATATTGCTATACTCTTCTCTGATGACTTTTAGAGCAAAGAGAATAAATAAATTGAGGAGTAAGCCAGGGTTGTCAGAGGGTTCCATCCTCCCTGCCCTCCTGTTGAATAGTATTTGCCTAGGCTTTTCTTGCTCTTGTAGAGAGACCAGTGAGAGTTGTTGGTGGAGTCCAAATGGATCACAAGACAGCAAGGGTCTCATTTTATAAATCCCTCATTTGTGTAAAGCCTCATGCCCTTCACTGTGTGGATTGTGCTGTTTGTGAACCAATGTCCGTATAACCGGAGTTAGTCAGATATTCCTTTACCTTGTGTTTCAGATAATGCAATAGAAGCAGTGGATGAATTTGCTTTTCTGGAAGGTGAGTTCTCTATCAGTCGGCAATCATTTCCACCTGTATTTTTCATGTTAATGATGTGAGTTCAAAACCTTATAAAATGAATGTCTGGTTCTTTCTTGTGTAGGGATAATTCTTACTCCCCACTTGTTATTAGGATAGGAAAAACTAACTTGCTAAGCCTAGTGAGGTTGAGTTTCCTTCCTTGGGGAATTAGAATTTCTTTTGGAAAATTGCTAACCATAAAGCAATGGGAGGGGCTGTAAAGACCCTAGTGGCATTAGATAGATTCAAAAGTTTAATTCCTACTTTGGTTTCCATCCCTAAATAAAAATCATACCTCATTATCATAATAGAGGTCAGAAACAATTGCCAGCATTTAAAGGGTCACCTGTTCCTTTTTCTTCAACATTCTGTGTAAAGTGATGATTTTGTTGCAGTGAAATTCTGTACTTGCCTGTATTTATTTGTTCTTAGGAGTCATGGATTTACTTGTGTACTAAATTTTGTCATTGAGATAGCAAGTATTTGAAATACCTCCCTCAGAGGTATTAGCTACCTTCTCTCAGAGCTACTTCTACTTAATTCCTAAATCTGATCAGCTTACTCTTCACCACACATACAGTCATGTGCTGCACAATGACTTTTTGGTCAGCTACTGACTGAATAGATGATGGTGGTCCCTTAAGATTATAATGGAACTGAAAAATTCCTGTTGCCCTTGCCCAGTGATGAAGCCATCTTAACATCACAGTGAAATGCATTACTTTTTCTGTATTTAGATACACAAATGCTTACCATTGTGTTCCATTTGCCTACAGTATTCAGTACAGTAACATGCTGTGCAGGTTTGTAGCCTAGGATCAATAGGCTACACTATATGGCCTAGGTGTGAAGTAGGCTGTACCATCTGGGTGCACTATAATGTTCGCACAATGGTGAAATCACCTAAAGATGTGACACATTTCTCAGAATGTATCCCCGTGGCTAAGTGACACATGACTATATTTTGATTGGATAGCTTTGCGGAAGCCATGTACCCCCAATTCATTTTCACCTTTACCAGGGTGTTCTGATTACCTCCTTCAAGCCTCATTACCTTCAGAAATCTTTTTTTGATTTATTCCACTCTTTTTCACTCCTTTGTTCTGCATCTCCTTATCAACCTAGGCCCCTGGTCCTTTGATATATATTTCTTAAATGTCTTATTAGATACATTCCCACGGCCAGCTTGATACCTAGATTATTGAATATTCTCTTAATTTGTAGATCTTTCTTTAGTCCCTGTTTCTGCTTGCTCATTTTTCTTAAAGATAACTTTTGTTGCCTACCTAAGTCATGTAGCTTCTTGTCATGGACTCCTGTAAGTTTTCCAGTCAAATATTTTTGGAGCCTAGTTTACCTGTTCATTGTTAATTACCAGCTTTTCACAGAGATGAGTGATGTGATCAAATTTGTATTTTAAATACATAACACTGCTGCTCTGCAGAGAGTTCTTATGCAGTTTTCCACTCTAGCTTCTACCATGGCATGGTGCTTGGCTTGAATTTTTAATAAATGGTCATTTATTGAATAGTTGATGTGTTCATTTTCCTCCTCTGCTCCAATTATCTTTGTAATTGAATCCTTCTGCTCTGTCCTGCATTGGTAGATCTGAATTTTAGCCATTGTAGTCCCTGTGGATTCAATCTGTATTATATTATTTTCTACCTGGTAAAATAAATGTTCTTATGTCTTAGATGTGTATGGCCTAAGTAGATACATTTTTTTTTCCCCTTTTTTAAGCAAGGCAATACATATCCATGTTTAAAACCAAATAGTTACCTAATGGCTTATAATAAAGTGAAACTGCTGTCTGCCCACTGTTTTATTGCTGCTGCTTTTTAGCTTTTCTGGTGTTTACTTATATTTCTAACAAATGTACTCATCTCTTGATTTATCGATGGTAGACATTATGTATTGACTTCCTGTAGTGATAAATTAAAATTTGGCTAACTTATAGTATCCCATAAATTCATTCCCTCCTTTCTGATTTTTGGTAGTTGTATCACTAGTTTTAGTATCTTTTTTATCTTTATGGTTTATATAACATACTAAAATATCTTTTATTGTTGTTGTACCCAACTTTTAATGTATTTCTTGACTGCCCACTTTGAAAGGTATGCCTTTCAAAGGCATACCTATTAGTATGCCTGTCCCTTCCTTTCTCCATTTTAGCTCATTTCTAGTTCTCAGTTAGTGTTGTTTATGCTAGTATTTTGATATTGTCAAGGTTGATAACATTTGTATGTTAACATAATTAAATCTTCCATACTTCATCACTGGTCGATTGTAGAAGTTGAAAACCAGTGCTGTGAGTAGTCTTCCTCTACCCTCTGTCCCTTAATCCCTCATTCAGGCTCCCTCCCTGCAGACAACAGTCACTAATTTCTTGTGTAATCTTCTGGATGTTTTATGCAAATACGTTTCTATGTGTGTGTGTATATACTCTTTTCTAAGTATTATGAGGTATAACACATATGTAAAGTATGTGCTATAAATGTATAGTCAATAAATAATAAAATGAACAGTCTTGTAACCACCATCTAGGCCAAGTGGTAGAATATTGTCAACTCCCAGAAGTCCCACATATGTTCCTTCTTCATCTGTTCTCATCCCCTTTCCCTGTATACCAGGATGTTTTTGGTAATTACTTTCTTTTTTGGTAATTACTTTATTTTCTTTATAGTTTGCCACATGAGTATGCATCTTGAAACACTAGGGTTTAGTTTTTTTTTTAAGTTTCGATAAATGGAACCAAGACATTTTTATTCATTGGTCAGCATCTGTCCCATGCTGATTTAATATATTTATGAGATTCATCTATGTGGTTGTGCATAGCTCTAGTTTGTTCATTTATCTTTGCTTATATGGTAGTACCATAACTGAACAATTTTAATGTTGATATTTCAGTAACTTTTTTTTGTGTGGCTATTATAAACAATTTGCGATGAACAGTCTTGTACATGTTTCTCTAGGGTAGGTGTGCATATGTGTATAAAATATATAAAATTGCTGGATCGTAGGGTATATGGGGTATGCATATCTCTGTCTTTTGCAGGTAGTGCTAAAGTTCCTGTATACCATTTCACATCCCTACCAACAGTGTATGATAATTCCCATTGTTCCTCATTCTCACCCACACTTGGTGTTATCAGAGTTTTTGATTTTTAACAAGCTGGTATGAATGTAAGTGATAATTGTATAGTGGTTTTAATCTGCATTACCCTGATAGCTACTGACATTGAGCATCTCTTCATATGCATGTCCATTTTTGTGGGTAGGGGTGTTGTATTTTTCTCTTGGAATTTTGTCCTTGTTGATTTTTAACAATTCTTTGTACGTTTTGGTTATGAATCTTTTTCAGTATATGGGAAACATATCTTTTCCTGGTTTATGGCTTGCCTTTTCACTCTGTAAAAGGTTATCTTTTGATAAATATCAGTTCTTAAGTAAAGGTAGTTAAATGTATCAATTTTTTCCTTTGTAGCTAATGCTATTTGTGTCCTATTCAAGAAAATTTTGCCTTCTCCAAGATCATGAAGGCATTCTTCTATATGCTAAAATCTATAGCTTTGTCTTTTGTAACAGTGGAGCTGACTTTTTGTATATCAGTTGAGTTTCATTTATTTCTTCATATTTAGATAACCTACTTGTCCATATCATTATCTCACTGCTTGGCAGTGTAACCTTTGATAAATTAAGACTGTTTCTGACTGTTGTGTTCTCTTCCATTATCTATCTGTGTATTCCTACATCAATACCACACTCTCAGTATGGTAGTTTAATCTGAGGGAACAAATCTTCCTACCATGTTCTTTAAGTATCTTGGCTATTTTTAATTCTTTGTATTTTCGTGTTCATTTTAGAATCTGCTTGTCAAATTCCGCAAAAGGGATATTAATTGGGATTGCATTGAATCTATAGATTAGGGGAGTAATCTTCACAATAGTGAATCTTCTAGTTCATAAACATGGTCTACTTTTCCATTTATTTTGATTTTTAATGTTTTTTAATAAAATATTTTACCTGAAGAAATCTTGACATACTTTGTTAGATGTTATTCTGTAAGTACTTAATATTTTTGATACTATTGTTAATGGTATCTTTCTAAGAAAATTTTATTTTCTAATTGTTGCCGTATGTGGAAATATAATTGATTTTATAAGTTATAAAGAGTTAAGCAAAGTGCTTATTTTATTTATATTTTAATTAGACAAAGGGTCTCACTAGGTTAGAGTGTAGTGACATAGTCATAGCTCACTGTAACCTTGAATTCCTGAGCTCAAGTAATCCTCCCACCTCAGCCTCCTGAGTAGCTGGGACTATAGGCATGTGCCACTTTGCCTGGAAATGTTTTTTTTAATTTAAAAAATTTTTCATAGAGGCGAAGTGTTGCTATGTTGCCCAGGCTGGTCTCAAACTCCTGGCCTCAAGTGATCCCTCTGCTTCAATGCCTGAAGATTTCTCCTTCCTTTTTTTTTATTTTTAATATATTTTATTTAGCTTTATGAGTTGATTTTAGCAGGAACTTGCCATTATCAAAAAGAGGAACTAATTTTTTCAATTAGAGGTGTTTTTGCTTTGTTTCTCTTTTCCTTAAATTTTCTAGGTCTTTCCCCCACCATCACCCCCAAATGCATTTTGGTCTCTCCTTTCACTGTGTAGACTTTCTTCAAATACGTGGTGATTTTCATTCTCTTAAGAATGAAGGAATAAGAAGGCTGTTTGGAAGGTGTGGATGGGTGGAAGGTGGTTGTGGCCTGACAGCTTTACTTTAGGGTGAACAGAGGTGGGACCAGATGTCATGCTGGGAGTCCACAGGACCAGAATGTGGAAGGCTTTAGTGTGAGGAGCTGGCATTTTCAGAAGCTGCTTTAGTTCTCTCCAGATAGTCCATTTGATTATTTAGAAGAGAGCCCTGTGACCTTTTTTCCAAGTTAGGTTTAAATACCTGTCTTCTGGTAGTGTTACAGGTAGGAAGGGTTGTGGGGAGATGACAGCAGCTGTTTCTCATACAGACCCATGGGTCATTAACCAGTTTTTGTCTTGGGTCTCTTTCTGTCATTCCTGGTGACTGAGTCTGGAGCCTCTCTATGGTTCTTCTGGACATACAGACCCCCCTCCTTGGCCGCAGTCCCCTCTGTGTTCATTCTAAGCTGATTTTTCCTCTGCTTTATTTATAAACATACTTCAGTCATATTTCTGTTATTCAGTTTTTTGTTGAAATCCCTTAACTGCTGCTGAGCCCCTATCCTTTGTTGTAGATTTATACCTTTTTAAACCCTTTTTCCTTTTGAATGGAATCTTGGGTTGGGGGGATGCATACAAACTTGTGAGTTAATCCCCTGTCTGAAACTGGAACTTTCTAAAAAGATTATATGCTCTTTGCTTAGAGAATTTATTTTATATCACTCATCCTCCCTTTATATGGTCTTCACATTGGATGGCAAGATGTGTAATAGTAAAAAAAAAAAAAAAAAAAAGAAAAGAAAAAATATATGGTCTTCACAGATGCTCATTGACAACAACTTCTTAGCTTTTCTCCTACCTTTAATTCTAACTCTCCAAACCAGCATGCTTAATTTCTAACTGCTCACCCTCTGTAATGACATGTTTTTTCCCAGGGATCTGTCAGATAGATATTCCTCAAAATTAGTATTTTGGTCTTAGAGAACTGCTGCCAATATCAAAGCCCCTTCTGCTTTCACTTTGTCCAGTTTGTTACACTAATCCAGAGGCACCTTGCTTTACTCACTGCTCTTTGTATATTTAGGTACTTTGGATTGATTGCTGGCCGGGCAGTTTTGTGAGCGTTCATCTGCATCCTCCAGCTCGTCCCTCTCTAGAGGCCTCAGCTTTGAAGAACACAGTCTTTGCACTTACACTCTCCCTGTTTTACCTTCACCCGCGCCGGGATGAGCAGAGATCTCATCTGGTAGCTTTTCTCTACAAGGTCTTCCACAACTTATATCTGTCTTCCATGTCTGGCCTGGTTGCAGCTGCTGCTGTTTGGAGCAGAGATGAAGAAAGTGTTCTGCATAAGTGGCTTATGGAAAAACGAGGACCAGAATAAAGGTCTTTGGTCAACTTCAGTGTAATGTGCTTTATAATCTTGCCTTTGTTCTTGCCCCCATGACTGGAGAGCCATCAGGCCCAGTCACAGGCATTCCTGATCTTCCCTGACAGCTGTTCTACACTGCAATCCTTTCATTAATTTTGTTCTTCATTTTTCCACCACATCACGAGAATGTGGTTTCAGAATTTACAGAATCCCACTGGTGCTTAGGCGTTCAAATAAATGTGGTCCTAGATTGAAAACCAGTTAAAATGTTTTTTAATGGATTGATTGATTGATTGATTGATTGATTGAGACAGAGTCTCACTTTGTTGCCCAGGCTAGAGTGAGTGCCATGGCATCAGCCTAGCTCACAGCAACGTCAAACTTGTGGGCTCAAGCAATCTTCCTGCCTCAGCCTCCCAAGTAGCTGGGACTGCAAGCATGCACCACCATGCCCGGCTAATTTTTTCTATATAAGTTGGCCAATTAATTTTTTTCTATTTATAGTAGAGACGGGGTCTTGCTCTTGCTCAGGCTGTTTTCGAACTCCTAACTTCAAGCAGTCTGCCCGCCTCGGCCTCCCAGAGTGCTAGGATTACAGGGATGAGCTACCATGCCTGGCCTTAGCGATTTTAATTATCGAGACATTGACATACCATATAGTTGACCACTTTAAAGTGTACAATTCAGTGGTATTTCATATGTTTACAGTTATATGCAATAATCACTACCATCAATTTTAGAACATTTTCATGTGAATAGAATCATGTGGTCTTTTGTTGTTTTTTTCATTTAATGTTTGGCTTTTTTCAGTTTTTTTAAGGTTTACCCAAATTGTGGCAAATTATATATAAAATTTAACCATTTTTATAATAAACGTATAGTTTGGTGGCATTAAATACATTCACATTGTTGTGCAACCATCATCATCATCCATCTCCAGAACTTTTTTAAGTCTTCCCAAACTGAAACTTCATACCTATTAAACAGTAACTTCCCATTCCCCCACCCCCACCCACAGCCCCTCAATTTTGGTTTTGAGGAAAGATGTGGGTGACATACCAGGAAGGAGGCAGAGTACTTAGAAATTTGCCGTTAAGGAAAGCAGCAGAAAGCCTCAGATAACGGTTTTTAAATATTTTGGGACTTTGGATCACTTTGAAGATAGGAAGGCCATGGGGTTTGCTTCCTAGAATGGTGCACAGATGCTCAGTCCTGTACCATTTAAAAAATACACTTTATTTTAGAATAATATTAGACTTACAGAAAAGTTGTAAAGGTCATACTGAATTCTCATCTACCCCCTACCTAGTTCACCCATTGTTAACATCTTAACATTACCAGTTACGTTTGTCAAAACTAAGAAACTGACATTTATATGGACATATATACTACATTCCAGTCTTTACTTGGATTTCACCAATTTTCCCATTAATAATCCCTTTTTTGTTTTAGGATCCAATCTAGGTTATTACATTGCATTTACTTGTCTACACAGCCTCCTCTGGTCTGTTAAAGTTTCTCAGTCTTTCCTTATTTTTCACAACCTTAACAGCATTAAGTAGTATTGGCCAGGTGTTCTGTAAGTTTTTCTAACCTGGTTTTGTCTGTTTTTCTTGTGATTAGTTAGTCCCATAACTGCACAGAATTTCAGGTGTTACACAGCCCCCAGAGGCCCTTCCATAGGCTCCGATTGTTGCAAATGGGAATTTTAAAGGGGATGCTGGCCTTTTTTCAAGATAAACTCAAGTTTTTGGTTGCAGCTCAGTGGGGCATGGAATCAATGTGGTGTGTTGTCACCAGCGATTAAAAATATAACATCAGAGCATTGAATTTAGTAAGGGTACTTTAATTTTTGTTTCATTTAGGTGTGTGTATGTATGAGGTCATCGTGTAAAATATATGTGTTAGGCAGATTTTTTGCCCCCCATGACCTCCTTTTCCCTGGCGTTAATGCCCTTGAATATGTTACATTATGTGGCAAAAGATGTTGCAGATACAATTAAAGGTACTAATCAATGGACCCTAAAGTAGATTATCCTAGATTGTCCATGCAGGCCCATAGTAATCACATGAGCTCTTTAAAACAGCTTTCTCCTAGCCAAAGGTACAATCGAAGAGGAAGTTGTAGAGGTATGGCAGAAGAGGCTATCAGAAAGATTCAAAGCATGAAAAGGACAAGACCTGGTGTTGCTGGCTTTGAAGATGGAGGGGGCTATAAGCCAAGAAACGTGAGCAGGCGTCAGAAGCTGAAACTGATGATGGATAGCAAGGAAATAGCTTTATTTCCACAACTGCCTGGAACAGAATCTGCCAGTAACTTGGTCTTGGAAATGGATTTGCAAACCTCCAGATAAGAGCCCAGGCCAGCTGACACCTCACTTTGGCCTTGCGAGGCCCTGAGCAGGGAATCTAGGCACACATGCCAGACTTCTGACTTCCAGAACTGTAAGATAAATTAGTAGTGTTTAAGTTGCTAAATTTGTGGTAATTTATTATAGAAGCAATAGAAAATAATATATATTTCTTACTGAGGATCAAGGTAAAAAATACTGGAAAACATTGAAGTGGTGGGAAGTTCTCATCCTACTGCTCTCGTTACCTCACATCACACCCTTCCTGAGCTTTCTCTTATTAGTTGAGTGGGTTATTCTAAAGTTTCTTACACATGACAGATTTTATTTTTATGAACTGCTTTAGTTTTTTCAGCAAAATTCACCTCTTACTATACAGCTTTATGAGTTTTGATGAATAAAATCACCATCACAATTAAGGCATAGAACAGTTATATCACCATAAAAATCCCCTCCTACCAACCCTATTCCTGGCAATCACTAACCTATTTATTATCTCTATAGTTCTGCCACCTCCAGAATGTCATGTAAGTTGAATCATATAGCATATAGCCTTTTGAGTCTGGCTTCTTTAGCATAATGCATTTGAGATTCATCCATGTTGTGTGTATCAGTGGTTTCTTTTTATTGCTGAGTGGTGTTTCATTGTATGGGATGTATTGCCACAGTCTGTTCACTAGTTTCCCAAATGAAGGACATTTAAGTTGTTTCTGATTATTTGTGATTATGAATAAAGCCACTGTAACATTTGCATACAGGTTTTTGTGTGAACATAAGTTTTTGTTTCTCTTGGGTAAATGTATAGGAGTGAGATTGCTGGATCTTATTGTAAATGTATTTTTTTTTTTTTAGTGCTGTTTCCAAATTTGCTGTACCATTTTGCACTCATACCAGCAATGTTTGAAAATTTCCATGTTTTGCATCTCTGCCAAGACTTGGTGTTAACTTAGAAAATTAAGAATTTTAGCCATTCTAATAGGTGTTTTGTGGTATCTAATTATGGTTTTAATTTGCATTTACCAAATGTGTTATGCAAATCTTTTCTCCCAGTCCCACAAGACATTACATTTGTTTTTAATCCTATAATTCTTAGCTGCTCTCAGCTCAGGTGGTGAGATTGTTACTGACCTCTGAGTGGAGGTTTTTTGGGTTCTTGGTGTTCATCAGGAAAAGAATTTTAGGATGCACCATGTAAGAAAAGCAAGCAACAACTTTTTATTGAAAGTGATAGTACACGCTCAGGGAGGAGAGCAGGCAGACTTGAAAGAGAGCAGCTGCCCCAAGAGGAAGTGGTTTTAGATCTTTTGTAGTCTTACTGATTGAGGGGAAGAATATTCAAAGCAAAGGGGTTGGCTTTTGCTAAACATTTGGGTAGTAATTCCTAGAATTGGGTTTCCTCCAATTTTTCATACTTTATATGGTTGTTTCAGAACTGTCATGGCGATTTCAAGGGTGGAGAATTTTTAAAACTGCAATGTAAATGGTATTGTAATTAGCCAAAGTTCTTGTAAGGTGACAGAGATAGCTGACAAGCCAGTTGAAGCTAGTTCTTGCCTGAGGTTATCAGCCCCTTTTGTTTAAGGTTGTTTAACACCTGTACCCAATCTTCAAGCCCCTGCATCTGATCTCAGCCCTGTCTCCTACTCTAATAAGATGACTTAAATGAGGCACCCCCTTCCAGGGGACTCCTTGCCTTTTCACGTTTTGGTAAAGGCCTGTGGAGGAGCAGAGCATCCTTGTGGTCAGCATCTTTTGTGCCCTCTTCTTCTGCCTCAATGTCTATCAGTCATGGGCTGATGGGTCAGAAGGGAACCCTGCATTCCCAGTATGTCTGGCTGGGAGCACTAGAGTAGAGTTTCCTGGTAGTGTAGATCGTGGGTGGGGACGGAGAAAGGCAAGCTACAGAAACCTGATGTTAGCTGTATGAAAGCCTAATATTTAACCACTTCGGTATGGCGCTCACCGGCCGCAAAACCTTGCCCACAGCCGGCACTCATAGTCTGCACGATAGTTTGTGCTGTACATTGATGACGAATCCCTTTTGCTCTTGTGTGATGAGGAAAGCTTTAAAGCACTGAAAGTTTGTTTTACTTTACAGGCAGCTTTACTTGTAATGTAAATCAGAATAGGTAACGTATACATATATGTTTTTATTATGTTATTTTTAAATGTTCACAATTTTATTTTGATAAATGAAAAATTAGAAAAGTCACATCACGGCTGTCGGCAAAAGTTGACGCTCGGCTGTGCACCTTCATATCATGGCTGTCGGCTAAAGTCACTCTGCACGTTCATCTGTGGCTATTGACTATAGTCCACGTACTGAAGTGGTTAAAAAGGCTCAGAGCAAATTATGCCCAAAAATAGAAAAATTAAAAATTTGTCCCTGTTTCTTTATATCTGAACCAGGGATCTGACATTCAAGGGTAAATATCTCTGAACATCTTGGTGTTTAAAGCATTTTTTTCATTTTTCCTAACTAATTGGTTTAGAATGTTCTCTACATCATCTTGGATTTTTTATGCTCTTTAAAGTTTTATGTTTCTTCTTCATTTTCCATAGGAACCTGATTTCCCCAATCTGATGTATAAAATTTAGGTAACTTGGGATCTTTAGGAAATAACATATGGTAAACTATGGGTGTAAACTGGGTGTGCGTATTAGGATCAGGATGGTGGAGTGCATATGTTTCACAGAGTTACCCTTCTCTAATGCTTAGTGGTTTTTTGTTTTGTTTTTTGTTTGTTTATTAGAGATAGGGTCTTACTCTGTCACCCAGGCTAGAATGCAGTGGTGTGATCACAGCTCACTGCAGCCTTGAACTCCTGGGCGCAATCGATCCTCCTGCCTCAGCCTCTGGAATAGCTGGGACTATAGGTGTGAGCCACTGCACCTGGCTCTAATGCCTGGTTTAATAAATGAATAATTCTTCCCTCCATCAGGTTTATACAACTTAGCAAAATATTTTACCTCAGTGATCAAACAAAGAATAGGACACATTGCAGTGCCACACAGTTCAAAAAGTGGTGAATAAAGAATGACATAGAAGATTATGGAATTGAGAGGAAGTTCATCATTATAGAAAGGTTCCTAACTGCATCTTCCCAAAGTCATAACTGTGAGTCACAAAAATCTTAAGAATTCTTATACTCTCAATCAGGAGAAAAGTAAACTAAGGGGGTAGCTCCTTTTGCCTTTTCACTTTGGAGAAGTGGAAATGGTTCCTAAGGAGAAAGGGGCAAAGCAGATGGATGCAAGGGCTACACACTTAACTAGAGGATGATTCCAAAACTCAGGGGACTGGAATAGAGCTCCAAATAGGGGGAATGAATCCTGTACTGTATGATAAACCTCCAAGTTGGCTCACCTTCAAGCTTAATTCTCCCTCTCCACTCACCACACCTGCAGGCCAGGAAAGGTATGCAGAACAGCCCTCATACTGTAGCTCAGTTGGGAGCATAGGTTAATCCCAGGTGTGGTGGGAAGTAAAGTGGTTAAGAAAACGAATGCTGGAGCCAGAATCCCTAGTTTCTAATCTGCCTTCTCTTACAAGTTACTTGAACAAGTCACTTAACCTCTTTGTGCCTAAAGTTTCTCATCTGTACAATGAGGATAATGATAATACCTCAAGATACTTGTGAAGATTAAATGAGTTAATATACGGAAAAACTTATAATAGTGACCGGTGCATAGTAAGTGCCATATATTAATAGTTAAGTGTTAGGTAATATTGCTATTAATGTATTACAGCAAATAAACTGTGTGGGTGCTGCTGTTGTGAGGACTTACCACACAGCACTGTCACACAACTTCTTCAAGCCTTCATTGGTGGCGGCAAAGGAAGCAGCTAGGAACCAGCTAGCTATACTACTTCTATATTTCTCTCATGGAAGAGAAAATTGCTTGAAGCCTTCAATCTCATCTCCTCAGAGGGGAGCTTTCCTAAAAACAAAATCTAGCCATGCCCCCAGATCTCCATTTCTCCAGGGAGAGTTGCAAGCATGCAGAATGGATTAGTGGCCAATAATTAATCGTGCTAATGAGATATTTATTCTCTTTGGAGAGTATGTGTGTCTGTGTAAATACCTTTGTGTGTATTGTCCAAGGATGTGATGTACATGTTTTTCATGTATCAAAGTCAACATTTAAAGTATTACTACAAAAAAAGAATCCCTATTCAATAAATAGTGCTGGGAAAATTGGATAGCCACACATAGAAGACTGAAACAGGATCTGCACCTCTCACCACTCACAAAAATTAACTCACGATAGATAACAGACGTAAACCTAAGGCATGAAACTATAGGAATTCTAGAAGAAAATGCTGGAAAAACTCTTATAGACATCGCCTAAGAAAGAATTTATGAAGAAGACCCCAAAAGCAATCAAAGCAACAACAAAAATAAATGGGATCTGATCAAATTAAAAAGCTTCTGCACAGCCAAGGAAACAATCATTACAGCAAAGAGACAACCTACAGAATGGGAGAAAATATTTTCATGCTGTGCATCTGTTAAAGGGCTGATAACCAGAATCTACAAAGAACTCAAGCAAATCAGCAAGAAACAAAAAATCAAATAACCCCATTAAAAAGTGGGCAAAAGACATGAATAGAAACTTTTCAAAAGAAGATAGATGAATGGCCAAAAAACATGAAAACATCTCTAGAGATGCTCAATATCTCCAATTATCAGGGAAATGCAAATCAAAACCACAGTGAGATATCACTTAACTCCAGTGACAATGGTTTTTATCAAAAAGTCCCAAACAACAAATGCGTGGATGCGGAGAGATAGGAACACTCATACTGTTGGTGGGACTGCAAACTAGTACAACCTCTGTGGAAAGTATTAATACTATGGAGATACCTCAAGAATTAAAAGTGGAACTACCATTTGATCCAGCAATCTCACTACTGGGTATTTACCCAAAGGAAAAGACACCTGCACTTGAATGTTTTTTTCTACAAAAAAGATACCATCACTTGAATGTTTATAGCAGCATGATTCACAATTGCAAAAATGTTGAAACAACCCAACTACCCATCAATACAGGAGTGGATTGATAAAATGTGGTATTAATATATGTATACATAGAGTACTACTCAGCCATAAAAATGGTGAACTAATACCTCTTGTATCAACCTGGAGGAAATGGAAGCCATTCTTCTAGGTGAAGTATGACAAGAATGGCAAAACAAACACCACATGTACTCACCATTAATTTGGAACTAATCGATCAACATTTATGTGCATATATGGAAATAATACTCTTTGGAAATCAAGCAGGTAGGAGAGGGGAAGAAGGGATGGGGAAATTCACACCTAACAGATATAATGCACACTATCTGTGTGATGAGCATACTTAAAATTTTGACTCAAATGGTACAAAAGCAATTTATGTAACCAAAACTTTTTTACCCCCATAATATTCTGAAATAAAAATGTTATTACAATAAAACTAAACAGTCACCTGTCCTATGTCCTATGGCCCAGCAGTTCTCCTGGGCATTGACTCAAGGGACATGAAGACATATGTCCATTAAAAGAATTATACAGGGATTTTTTTGTGTGTGTTTAATGAGTCCAGCCGTCTTTTATTTTTTTTCACCTCTCATGTCATGAATTCATAGGGAATAGGTTCCAGCAGCTCAAGATCCCTTCCACTGCTTCTCACAAAGTATGCTACACCTATTATGCCATGAATTCATAGGGAATAGATCCTAGCAGCTCAGACTTCTTTCCATTGGTTCTTAAAAACTGCTTTTCTGGGTGGAGCAGGCTGGCGCTTCAGTTGAACCCAGGTAACTTTTTCTTTGTCATAACATGTGAATGGATAAACATACTGGTGTAGTCACATGATAGAATGCTACTCAGCAATAAAAAGGAATGAGCTACTGATATATTTAACAACATGGATGAACTTAAGAATATCTATTATGCTCAGTGAAAGAGGCTTCACACAAAAGAACCACGTGGTGTAATTCCATTTATCTGAAGTTCTAGAAAAGGCAATGAGGACAATGGTTGTTTCTGGGCATAGAGGTGACGATTGACAGCAAAGGGGCCTGAGGGAGTTTTCTCTGTTCTCTACCTTGATGGGATATGGGTACGGGTCACATGGATATTTGTATTTGTTAAAATTCAGTAAATGACATATTTCAGATTACTGCAGTTCCCTGTCTAAATTTTACCTTAAAAAAAGCCCATACGCAAATTTTATATTCTAATTGATTATTTGCATGTTGAAGTGCTAAGGGGCAAAGTGTACTGCTATTTATTATAACTTACTTTGAAATGCATCAAACGGCCGGGCGAGGTGGCTCACGCCTGTAATCCTAGCTCTCTGGGAGGCCGAGGTGGGCGGATCGTTTGAGCTCAGGAGTTCGAGACCAGCCTGAGCAAGAGCGAGACCCCATCTCTACTATAAATAGAAAGAAATTAATTGGCTAACTAATATATATAGAAAAAAAAAAATTAGCCAGGCATGGTGGTGCATGCCTGTAGTCCCAGCTACTCGGGAGGCTGAGGCAGTAGGATTGCTTGAGCCCAGGAGTTTGAGGTTGCTGTGAGCTAGGCTGACGCCATGGCACTCACTCTAGCCTGGGCAATAAAGTGAAACTCTGTCTCAAAAAAAAAAAAAAAAAAAAAAAAGTTACCAATGATGGGCAAATTAAAAGAGAATTTAAAAAAAAAAAAAAAAAGAAATGCATCAAACAAGGTGGATTGGTGGATGGAGAGATATGCAATAAAACAGAGCAAAATGTTAACAATTTTAGAATATAGGGGGTGAGTTGACTTTTCTTCTTCAAAGGTCTATGGCAGTGGGGTCCAGAAATTGACAGTTTTAACAAATACCACAGATGAATCTGACACATGGCCAAGTTTGGGAACTAGTGTTTAAATCAGTAATTTCCAAATTGAATTTCCATCAAGAGATACATACCCAGGACTGTTCACTCATGTGACACTCTGAAGGACGTATCCTCGGATATGTGCAATTTTCCCTGAGCCAGCTCCAACTGTACCAATAAGCTCCCATTTGAGAAAGTACATTAGGTTGGACATAGGAATGGTTTTATTCTAGGAGAGCTTTAAATCCACTTTAATAAATTTTTTGTAAAGTCAATTATAACTATTATTAGTAATAAATCACTAGTGATTTATCTATTAACTCATCTGCATTATAACTGAGGGCAGCCGGTCCATTCCAGGGGTTGAAGGCACCAGCCTTAGCCACTGCTTTTGGAGGCAGCAAGAGCCTTCAGGGTGGGGATGCTGCAGGTCTGGGAGATGGCTGCCCTTGTTTTGGGGTTAGGGAGATAGTTGGCCTTAATTCCCTGTGGTCGGGATGTAACTTTTCTTTCCTATACTCACTGCTTTGAGTGCCTGTTCATTACGGCCTTTTATATCCTGCCTTCCATTAACTCAGTCATTAAAATACTCATTAGAGTACACACTATTATAGAAATTTATGCCCGAGTGACCCTCTTGTCAGATTCTCAGTTCTTGCAGGACCAGGATGGATTTTAATGTGTCTGGGATGCACATGAAAGGTGCACAGTAAATTTGGTGGAATGGACCTTTGGTTCCCTGCTATTTCTTCCCACTCTGCCATTTTCACTCAACCTGTCATGGGATTGTATCAGTCTTTATTTTTCCAACATTTTATTATAAAAATTTTCAAAAAGAAAACCTGATTCACCACCTAGATTCTGGGATTTAGATTTACGTTTGCCTATAGACCAGAAGTCTGCACAGACTAGTGCTGGGCTAAAAATTACCTGGGGAATTTGTGAAAAAAAAAAAAATTAGAGCTCAGGGTGGAGATGGTTGAGCTCCAAAAATCCAAATATCTTCCACTTTTTTTTTTTTTTTTTTACAAATTCCTCTCCTCCCCCATATAAACTACAGGTATAAAATGTCTAGAATAAGAAGTGGTGAAGAGAGAACAATCACCCTACCCTTTTTAAGGTGTAATGGGAGAAAACCAGATTTCTTTGGTCACTTGGTGAAGGTCTTGGATCAAGGAAGGGATTGGATATAGAAAGATGCACAGAAAGATTCAAACCAAAGGAGGACCCTTGTTAGACTCTCTGCATAGCTGTTTTCCACTCCGTATGTCCAATGTACTTGTGTTTCCCAGCTTATAAACATTCCTTGTCTCTGTAGTCCTCATGATACATAGTGCCTGGCTCATGAGTCCTTAATACACATTTGTTGAACGGATTGATCATGAATAAAGTAGCCATTGTCATGATAAGAAGTGGTCCTAGAATGCTGGCATGTAGCATTTCTAGGGCAATAACCAGCAGAGGGAGGCCAGCTCCCCAAAACCCTTGGTGAAGGCTGCCACACGCAGACCACCACTTGGTGGAAGTGCTCTCTTCTGCCAAATCAAGGTCAGGCTGTGCCATTTCTAGGAATCTCCTGAGAAATGACAATTGTGCTTTTCTATGAATTCTGGCCTGGAAGCTTCCTAGACTCTCTCTTCAAGCAGTGTATGGCGTGTATTACACAGAGTTTGCAATTATCTTTCACTGCAGGCTATCTGAACCTCATAAACGTGTTGTCCCTGCTTGGAAAATTTCTTGCAGTACAAAGGCAACATGTGTGAGCATCTGCTAAGAATACCACGATCAGGAGCCTTCTGCTCCTAATAATATGCTCTAGTACATGAGCTGTAATGGGCTCTTCTCTGGCCTTTGGAACAAGAAGTAGGAAGATTGCCCCTTGACAGTGGAACCTTAAAGTCAAGCCCTTCAGAGGCTGCATTACTCTCAGACTCTACCTGATCAAATATATTTAAAAGAAGGTGTTAATCAGTAGGGGACACTGGCTAGTGGGTGAAAGCGAGGAAGGAGTTCTAGAGGTAAATGTTGGTAGGGGCCATCCCTGCACTAGGTGAGGTGGCTAGAGCCTTAGCTGGTACCTCTGAGTACGGCACTACAGTCCTTTGTCAGCCTGCCCCATTCAGATACTGTTCAACATTGTAATCATGTTATAGCTTCCTTTGCTCTGGGCCCACCTTCCCCAAGCAATGGTTTGATGCTGACCTGGCTTCCCATGTAGCTTAGCCTACAGGGAGCATAGGTGCTTATCATGGGGAGATGGACCATTTCCATTCACTGTGGTAGTGATTTCTTTTTGTGAATGAATAGGGCCATTTCTGGCTGTGATTTGTCTATTCATGTTGCTTCACTATGGGGAGATGAGAGGCTGTGGTGGTCCTATGTTCCTATGTCCTTGGTGTATTTCAGTCTTTGTGAGAGTTGTTCCACTTATAGATTGCCAACTTGTTAAGCCAGGGACAAGCGAAGGACACAGGCAAGGAATATGTTCTTGGTAAATTGTGTACTGCCAGAAAACACCTTCCTTCCTTATTTATTTATTTATATGTTTGGATAGTGAGGTTTTTGTTTTGTTTTTTGTTTCAAAATATTAAGGGGTACAAAAGTTTTTGTTACATGGGTGTATACTCTATAATGCTGAAGTCAGGGCTTTCAGTGTGCCCGTCACCAGGATAAGCAAAACACAGATGTCCAGTCTCAACACAGTGGAAACCTTGGGGCAAGACAGACAGTGTTACCACTCACTCGCTATTGTGCTGAATTAGGGGGCAATGGCCCTCCTAGTTTAGTTTGTATTAGAGTAAGTAATTTGTTTTAACAAATGTGCTCCAGAACAACCTTGCTTAAATAAAGTAGAAGTTTATTTCTCCTTCATGTAACAAAATTCAGCTAGTTTTGAATAGCAGGGATATTCTTTTTCATGGGGTCATTCTGGGATCCAGTTTCCTTCCACAATGCTTTGTCATTCCCTGCCATAGCATTGTGGCATGGAACTTTCTGTGATGATGGAAATGTTCTAAATCTGTGGTGTGCAATTTGGCAGACACCAGCTGCATGTGGCTATTGAGCAGTTGAAATGTGGTTAGTGTGGCTGAAAAACTAAATTTTTCTTGATTTTAATTAATTTAAATTTAAATAGCCACAGGTGGCTTGTGGTTGCTGTATTTGACAGAACAACTCTAGATCAAAGCTGGGTTCCAGTTCATAGGAAAGGGAAAGAGACTGTTAGTAAGACATGGGGCTTGGTTTTAAGTTGGAGATGACCCAGAAGTTGTACACATTATTTCGATTCAAACTCCATTGATCCTGGCCAGGCGCGGTGGCTCACGCCTGTAATCCTAGCACTGTGGGAGGCCGAGGCGGATCACTCAAGGTCAGGTGTTCGAAACCAGCCTGAACAAGAGTGAGACTCTGTCTCTACTATAAATAGAAATAAATTAATTGGCCAACTAAAAAAATATATAAAAAATTAGCCAGGCACAGTGGCTCATGCCTGCTACTCGGGAGACTGAGGCAGAAGGATCGCTTGAGCCAAGGAGTTTGAGGTTGCTGTGAGCTAGGCTGATGCCACGGCACTCTAGCCAAGGCAACAGAGTGAGACTCTGTCTCAAAAAAACAAAAAAAACAAAAAACAAACCACAAATAAACTCCATTGATCCACACTTAGTCCTTGAAGTAGATACAGCCAGGAAATACAGTCTCTGACTAGGAGACTGTAGGCCCAGGCACAATTCTATTATTATGGTTAAGTGATGGAGAGATTTTAGTGCAGTGGTCCCCAACCTTTTTTGGCACCAGGGAATGGTTTCATGGAAGACAGTTTTTCCATGGACTGCGGGGGAGGGAGAGGGTTTCGGGATGATCCCAGCGCATTACATTTATTGTGCAGTCAAGCCCCTCTGGTAAATGATAATCTGTATTTGCAGCTGCTCCCCAGCACTAGCATCCTCGCGTCAGCCCCACTCAGATCATCAGGCATTAGATTCTTGTAAGGAGCGTGCAACCTGGATGCGCAGCTTATAGCAGGGTTCGTGCTCCTGTGAGAATCCAATGCTGCTGCTGATCTGACAGGAGGTGGAGCTGATGTGGTGATGTGAGGGATGAGGAGTGGCTGTAAATACAGATGAAGCTTCTCTTGCTCATTCACCACTTACCTCCTGCTGTGTGGCCCAGTTCCTAAGAGGCCACGGACTGGGTCTGGTCTGTGGCCCAGGGGTTGGGGACCACACTTTTAGCAGACATCTAAAAGTCTCAGCCATGGTATCTCATCTTTGTAACTCTTAACCGTCTGTGGACACATGAACATTTCTAATCCTCTGTTATAATAAGAGTGACAACTCTGTAAGGTTATTGTGAAGGTCACAGTGAGATGATACTAGTAAACCCCTTGGCACGGTGCTTGGCACATAGCGTTCCGTCAATGTTAGACGTTGTTACCGTAGCCCTGGTTACCTTGGCTTCAGCACTGCTTACTGAGCATTCCAGACTTTCCTATTCTGGATGTGGATCGCCTATGGTAACAAAAGCTCTAAATAAGAAATGAGGGCTATTTCAAACACACACAAGGGAAACACTAGACGGGAGCATCAAACACTGAGCTTGGCTAATGATAGTTTATTTCTGAGAAAAAGGTTCATTTTGATGTGCTGACAATCCCAGATTTCTTAGCCTGAGACACATACTCTGAGATTATTAATGTTACCATGAAGGGTCTCTTGGGAGACAGCTGGAGAGCTCTAACCAAAGACAGACAGCATATCTCTTGCACTCCCTACTCCCTAATAGAGTCCAGTGTAGCAAATGGAGAAAGACATGCTTTTAAAAAGATGCCTATGCTCGTGGGCTCGTGGTGTTTCTTGACGAGCTGATAATGAGCACATCTCTACCTTATTAGAGAAGATAAATAGAGACTGACCACAGCACGGCAGGGCAGTGACAGTTGTGGAAATGATCAGTTCTCGGCCCGGGGATGTGACATGAAGCAGAGATCAACGTTCCGCTTTTTAAATTACACGAGTAAAGATAATGAATTCACTGACTCTCAATGGATTTAAAGAAAGGCATCATTTCAGAATAAACAACTATGAAACTGCATTTCAAAACAATGGATGACAGTATTTCTTGTTTGCCTTACCTGCTGAAAGAAACATTGTGCCTTCCTTGCTTTGAAATAGCTGAATGCTGGATTTAAATTTTAGGCATAATTTCTTGATTCTCCCCTGTCCCCACTGCTACTACATGGTGCATGCTAAAACCAAGAAGCTAAATTAGTTCTTCTAATGCCACTCTGAATTGCGAGTGACATGGATCACAGTGATTCATGAAGCAGTTTGTAAAAGTGAAAAGGTTTGTTATTCGAAAGGTGTGTCCTAGTAGAGAAAAATGTCAGACATAACAGGATTGGGGAAAGAAAATTCCCAAGAAAGCTTGAGATTGTGGGAAAACCTCAAGCTAAGAGCTTGAGAAAGAGAGAGTCAGAGACAGAGAGAGAGAGACATTGTGGCCTAAAAGCAGATGCTTGGGCACAGGGCAAGAAGAAGTCCTCAGCTGAGGTGGCACTGGGAGACAGGAAGAGGAGGATGAACAAGCTGGCAGGTGCCAGCAAATCCGTGGTTGTGCTAACAAGGAGCGTGGGGGTTCTGAGGGTGATAGGCACTAATGAATCCTAATGTAGCCTGGGGCCCTGCAGGATTTAGAATGGCTGAATACACCGCAGAGGATTTGACAAGGGGATTTCATGGCACTAAACTTCTTGAAAGGGCTGGATTTCTCTCGGCGTTTGAGTCTCATAGTTGTATATGGCTAGTGGAGACTATCTATTCAAGTTGGCCCTGAGAGCCAGGAGTCAAAAGCTGGGAACAGAGGGATGCGGGGAGGGGGGTTGGATCCTCCTTCAGTTGAGAAATTTGCTGTTGTGAGACTGAGAATAAGAATGCCTTGCTTCACAGCTGACATAATCTGGAGGAGAAAGTGCTGGTAACTGATCATTCTAAAGGGCCGGTGGGATCAGCCCTTGCTGACTGAAATCCTTCTACAACGACCTACTGGCCTTCAGGATAAAGTCCAAACTGCTTATACGACCTTACGGAGTCTTTGTGATGAGACCTGCCCACCTCCCCATGCCGATTTCTCCTTCCCTCTCCGTGCCCCAGCCACTCTTTGGACTTCCTGGGGGAGCCACGGTCTCTGAGCTTGGCAGAGGCTGTTCCCTCTGCCTGGTATACTTCTCTGGCCGCCTCTACTTCCCCATCTGCCTGCCTAACTTCTACTCGTTTTTTAAGTCTGAGGCCAGGAAACTATCCCTGTCCATTCCATTGAGGGGTAGATAATTGCCCATGCTTTGGACTCCCCTATCCCTGTCTCTCCCCATCACAGGGCTCACCGCACTGGTGACCCACTGCTTGTTTCCCATCTGAGTCTCCTGTTAGACCGCTGGCCTCTTCAAGGCAGTGACGGGCTCTGTCTGCTTCGCTGTTGTAGCCCTGGTGCCCCAACTCAGGGTCTGAGTGAGGTTAAGACAAGTAGAAGATTGGTTTTTAAAAAATTGCGTAAAGGTATTTTTTAGTTTAAAAAAGTAGTATCAGAGTCTAGGATTACTTTAGAAAATTGAAATACCATGGAAGATAGATTAAAAAGTGAAAGTTCTTTTTAGTCCAGCTCCAAAATTAATCTTACTGTCCCCATAGATAACTGTTACCAGTTTGCTGTGTTAGCCTTCCAACCTTTTTAATGCATTTTCATATTCATATATATAATTTTAAGGCAAAAAAGGAAAATAGCAAGCCATATAATGGTATATACGTGACACACACACACACAATTTGGGTTATAAATGTGTCTGTGTGTATTTGACATTCTAAGTTGCGAGCAACAGAAACGAATGTTGATTTGAAATAGAAAAGGAATTTAATGTAAAGTAGCCCTTTGAATAAGCAGTAAAGCTAAAGCAGTGGATTTGGGAAATGGGCAACAAGAACAGGAAGCTGGACAGCAGCAGCACAGCCGACTTCTTCCATGTGACAGGCCCCACGAGGACTCTGGGGCGCCCTACCACCCCTAGCCTCACAGCTTACTGCCGACCAGCAAATGCTGAGGCTGCTGCTGGTGTCATGATGTAGTCCACTCGTCCCCTGCTTGTTTTTGCATCATTACTTCTTGATTCCAAGTACCAGTTAGAGGATGCGCCAGGGCTAAGCAGGACACTGAAGCCGGCTGCAAAGCGACTGACACACAGGTGCCTGGAAACAGGTGGCCTCTCCCTCCTATTAAGTCTTCTTCCTCCCAAGGTTTTCTTTTTTTAGTATTCTTTTGTTTTATTTTAATGTTTAAATTTTGGATCCATCTGGGATTTATTTTTGCTTGTAGAGTGACGTAGGAATCCAATGTTACTTCTTTTCTGAGTTTCTCAGTTTTCTATACACCATTTAAAAAGTAATCTATCCCCACTGCTACCCACAGTATACAATGTTTTGAAATGCCACCCTTTTAATGTGCTTGGATATATGTATTTATGGATTCTCTTTTCTGTTCCAATGATCCGTCTATTCATGTACTAGTACCAAATTGTTTAATTTTTTGGTCAAAATAACTTCTACATGTTTTTTGAAGCTTTACAATTTGAAATAACTTCAAATTTGAGTTGCACAACTAGCACAAAGAATTCCCATCACCTAGATTCACATTTGCCTAATGTATCACTCTCTTTATTACATATACTATATTAACAATATAATATTTATTCAGAACCATTTCAGAGTAAGTTGCAGATATGATGCCCCTTTGCTCCTACTTCAGTAACTATTTCCTAAGATCAAGGACATTCACTTACATAAAACCATAGTACAAGGATAAAAACCAGGAAGTTTATCATTATTACAATGCTATTATCTAATCCATGAAATTTATTCAAATTCTGTCAGTTGTCTCAATAATGTCCTTTATAGTAATTTTCATAATAATTCTTTTTCCAGTCCAGTTGCAATCCAGGATCACTCTTTTTATTGAGTTTTTATGTCTTTTTTGTCTTTTTTAATCTAGACCAGATCTTCAGACTTTTTGTTATTCGTGATTTTGACATTTTTAAAGAAAACACGTGATTAATTTTTTTTTAGACTATAACTTGAGTTTGTACAAAGTTTTATGTTTTTTAACCAGTATAAGTACTTATTTACTTCTGTACTCAAAAAGAGTGAGATTTTTATTTTGTGATTTCCTCTAAATGAATAATGTTAAAATTTAATAAACAATAGCATAGTTCAATTGATTAAACTACAAAATATTTGAATGTACTTCAATTTATGGTAGACACTGTATATAAGAGAGCTGAAGTCTTCTGCACCCCCACAATGCCATATTTGTTGATTCAGAAAAAATTGTTAGAAGCTAGAATCCAACTTTTTTGTTATTCATAGCTGCTGCAAAAGAAGAAATGCTTATCTGCTTTTGAATGACATAGTTGTAAATTAGCAGTTGGCAGCTTTCCATATAAAACTTTATCCCAGCAGGAGATACTTGATTAGAGTCAAAACTAGCCAAGGAAAATTCGGGTGTATAGTGCCTAGAAGTCCACTGTGTGACTGTCTGAAAGCTTGTCTTATACCATGATGCTATCTACCCATCCAGTCTTTTGAAGAACTGCCTGTAAGTCACTGTGGTAGGGAGAAATAACTCCAAAAATTTTTTAATATGTGATAATATACATCTTCACACATTTGGCATTTTTGTCCAAATCAATTTTGACAAATAAAATTAACCATTTTCATCTTCATTTATCCAAATGCAGATTCACCCATCACCTTCTTTTTCCTCTGTAACATACAATGTCTCTGCCTCAACACAGAAATGATTCCTTCATTCTGACCTTCAAACATGTAGAGGGCTTTCCAAGTCCCCATGCTAGGAAGGGGTTCCTTGACATCAAATTCATTATCAAAATTCATGGCTGGAACTCCTAACCTCACCCTCCGACTACCTCCTCTGTGTACCTGACCCTGAGCCCTCCCAGTCTTGTGCAAAGTCCTTTAGGGGCTTTGGGTTTTGTACATTCCACTCCATTGCCAGATCTATTCACTTGGTGGTGGGAGCTGCCTTCAACCTCAGCCAACCAAACTTCGAATTTCTGGGCCTCATGGTTTTTCTACATTTTTGTCCAGATTTTGTTAATTTGTGACCCAAGCTGGTTGGGTCTCCCATTTGAGGATTCTTTGGGTAGATGTTCTCCATTTTTGTTATACCTTCTCTTTGGTCCATCTCCATTTGAATTTATTTAACCATCTCTTGTAGCCTTTTCCCTCTCTGTTGAGGTGGAAGTTTGCTGAAATCCTCTGTTGTCGCAACCCACACTTTCGACTTTTAAAGCAGCCAGTGCGGGGTTTGGGAATCATGAACTCATTGAAGTAATCAGTTCCTTTTGCTGCTCGGGAGACTTATTTTTATGAACAGCCGCAACTTTCCTTTAGATTTGTCACAACTACCTCTGGTTTGCCTTCTCCTTAGAAATGTGAAAGACTATTTGCCAGCACTTCATTAGCCGAGTGCAACCCTCAGATGCTTCCGGGAGGCTCAAACCCTGACTTGAAGGTTTCTACTTTCACGACGTGCAGGACCTCCAGGAGAGACCTGATGGACGCATTTTAAATGAAGTAAAAGACATTTGAGTGAGATGGAAGAAAGGCTGACGGAGCACAGCGGTTTTGTGAAAATGATGCTGACATACATGTTTTTAAAAGTAGATGTTGAGAAAGGCACACCAGCAAGCTGGAAAAACGTCACCAGCCAGAGGACAGAACACATTGCTCATTAATTCTTTGAGAAATTTGACCACAAGCTGCATGAATATTACCATCCTCATATTCCCAACATCTTTCAGAAAATACAAGAGGTGGAGGAAGGACAGTGAGCACGGGGGAATCGAGAGACTGGTCAACAGGTGAGAGCCATCAGTGGGAAATGCTGGCCGAGAACAATAAAGGCAGCAGAATCAATGATCAGAAAAAAGAAAACTGAAATGAAAGTACGATTTCCTCTCATGTTTCAAATCTTGAACACGGCCTGCAACTCCACAGTGATCTAGGAGTTCAAGTTCTCAAAGAAGGGAACTCCATGCTGTCTGCGTGGCCTCTCATTTCATTCACAGGCAGGGAAGGAAAGCCTTACATCATGTGTACCTGGCATTCTTCCTCCTTCAAATTCTTTTTAGGTTGATATTTCTTTAGGGATTCCTGCATTGCTTTGCATAGCTGAGGTCAATCTCAGTGCTTTTCTTGACAAATGTGGCGAATGTCTCAAGAATACCAATTCCCCTCTATGTGTTTTTCTGCATTGACCAGCTGATCCCAGAGCTCTGTGCCCAGCTCCAGGTGCAGGGGTGGGCGGGAAGTCTCCTCCCCACAGTGGCCCTGCACCCTGCACGCTTTAACGTGGGAACACCCAGATGTCTGGGAGCCCTCCAGGGCAGGGACGCACAGCACAGGTGCCACCGGGGGAGGGGAAGGATGCAGGGAGCCAGCGTTTTAAAAAGTCACGCAATATTTTATTTGTGCCAGTCAGGGTCTCATCAGAAAACAAAGGCACTCGGGCCATTCAAGAGACTTTTTTATTAAATGGACAACTTTTAGAGGTATGGGCAGGATTAAAGGACGTAACAGGGATGGTGAGGTTCCCAGGGGAGAGCAACAGGAGGAGCCCATTCCATTCCTAAGCTGGAAGGGGCAAGGGGATGGGGCGGAGGACAAGAACCTGGAGACAGCCGGAGCTTGGAGGAGAAAGGCAGCCTGGCCCAGCAGCTGACACCCCCTCAGTCCTCCACCCTTTGCAGTGCCTTTCATTGGCTGAATTCAGCCATGGACCATGGGCAGGGGAGCAGTGAGGTCAGCCTCCCTGGACTCCCGGCAGAGCAGAGAAGGGCCCAGAGTGGATGGGCAAGGGGGTAGTGGGAGTGCAGGGACACACCCCTTCCCAGTCCTGCTCCTCTGAGACAACCACCTTCAGCTATTCTAGTTCTTTTCCCTTGTATTCTATGGAGCCCTTCCATATTTCTAAACAGTACTTAACGCTGCCATTTTTCGATTTATCAATTGACTTCCTTTCCCCTTCCACTATTTTCCCTTCCTCTACTCATCATAGTTATACATCCCTTCCCATCATAGTTATTCATCTATGTTGTTAAATCAATAGTCAGTGTTTACACTATTATTGTGACAGTGCAGTGACTGTTCACTCTCAAGCCAAGGGGTTCATGATGATTGAGCCTCCTTCCTTTTTAATGTCCTCATTTTTTCTGGAGTAATAAGCGTATTGTTTTTTCATTTGTCTAGCTTTTTCATGAACTGCAGGCTAAGCTTATCTAAACACCCTTAACATCTCTGTACCATGTCTGCCACTAATATTCTTCATATGCTCTATCTGTTCCTTTCATTTTATATCCCTCAGTCAGCCTGCTCCAGTCTGGATTGGTTGGGCCCTAGACCTGGCTACCTGCTATTATCAGGAAGTTTCCCTTTGCTCTGGTGGTGGGCAGAGTTCTAAAGACATTCCCTAAGATTCCTGTCCACCAATTCTTCATTCAGACACTAGGCTCAGCACTACCATGGGGGACTGGGCAGATGTGTGAATAGTGGCTACTTATCAGCTGACCTTAAAAGAGGGAGATTATCCTGGTGGGTACCATATAATCACAGGAGCCCTTAAAAGCAGAAGAGGAAGGCAGGAAAGTCAGAGAGCTGTGACAGGAAACACAAGGTAGAGGGGAGGTGAGAGATTTGAAGCTGAGAAAGCTGGCTTGCTGTTGCTGGCTTTACCCATGGCGGAAGGGAGCCCAAGCCAATGACTCTAGAAGCGGAGACCAACTCCAAGGAGACAGGGACCTCTGTGCTACCACTGTATGGAACTGAATTCCACCAACAACCTGAGTGAGCTTGGAAGCAGATTCATCCCCAGTGAAACAGAGTTAGAGTTACTAGCACTCACCAAAAGACAGTCAGTAAGTTGAAAGGCAAGATGTTGGGGCAAGGAAAGCAACGTTTGTTCGGAGAGCCAGCAAACTGAGAAGATGGTGGACTAATGTACCAAAGAACTGTCTTAAGTTAGTAAGAACTTTAGGCTCCTTTTTATCTTAAGGGAAGGGGAAATGGGGTGGGGGTTACAAGAGGCAACTAAGGACCGCAGACACCTGGGTGTCAGTGAGAGTCTGAGGAGGTTGTAAAACTTCTTTGTTCTTGGTCAGTTAACTTTGGAAGATGAAGGTCAGGATGTTCCCAAAAATCTGTAACATAGCATTATTGCTTGTGTGTATACTTATCTCCCTGGGAGTTAGTTTTGGAAAAGGCATGGTTGTCACTTTTCTTCTAGCCTACGGAGAGCTCAGCAGAAGCTTTTAATCTAAAGGATATTACTGCAGGGGGTTGGAAGCAAAGTGGAGCTAGTTATGCTAAACCTGCCTTCCACTGTTACACCAGCACTCCCAGAAAGGAATGTATCCTGCCCACACCTTGATTTTGGCCTTGTAACAGACACTGCAAGCAGGGAATCAGCTAAGCCATGCTGTGCCTGGACTTCTGACTTACAGCAACTGTGAGGTAATGCACTTGGGTTATTAAGCCACTATGTTTGTGGTAACTTGTCGAGTCAGCAAGAGAAAGCCAGCACAGTGGTTGGCACAAGCTTCCATTTCCCCTTTCCAACATTAGAGTCCCTATTTTCTAGATCCCTCATCTTCCTCCTATAGCATAGTCTCTCCAGTACAGCTGTTCTCAAACATTTTGGTCTCAGGATCATTTTACACTCTTGAAAACTATTGAGGACCCAAAGAACTTTTGCTGAGGTGGATGTCTCTATTGATTTTTACTATTGTAGAAGTTAGAGCTGGGAGATCTTTAGAATATTCATTATTCTCAAAATAACAATAATAAAACACATTACACATTGACAAAAGTAACTTTTTAATGAAAAACAAAGATATTTTTTAAAACAAAAAAATTACTGAGTAGAGAGGCATTGTTTTACATGTTTGCAAATCTCCTTAATGTCTGGCTTATTAGAAGACAATTGGATGCTCAGACCTGCTGTGAGCCATTGTTTTAGCTGAAGTATATGAAAAAAATCTGGTCTCACACAGATAAGTCATTGGAGAAGTGAAGATTTCATTATTTCTGAAAGGATCTTGGGGCCCCCAGAGGTCCCCAGCCCACACTTTGAAAACTGCTTCTGTAGAATCTTGCTGCTCAAAGTATGGTCCAGGAACCAGTGGCATCTGTGTCATCTGAGATTGTTAGAAAGGCGGAATCTCAGACCTTCTGAGTCTGAATGTGCAGTTTCATACAATCCTCAGGTGATTCTGTGCTCATGAAAGTGTGAAAGACACTTCTTCAGTAGCTTGTAGGAAAGGTCGTACATCCTGGGAAAGTGTGTTCTGGGAGTCCGTACATGTCTGAAAACTTCTTTACTCTGGCGTCATGTTGGCTTGGTACTTTGGCTGGGCAGAGGCTAGATGCTAGGTTGAAAATCAGTGTAGTTTTCAATTTTTGTTTCTCCAGAGAATAAATCAACGGTATCTGGTGGGGCAGTAGGGGATGTTACTTACCTTGGCAGGGGTTGGGCAAGGGACCAGGGATTTCTACCTGCCCTGAAAATAGACTTCCAACCAGCTGCCCTGTTTCCAGCCCCTTTCCTCGTTCCTGCCTCCCTCAGAACACGCTTCCTCTGCGTGCTGTTGCTTTCTGGGGTCTGCAGGGGCAGCCCCCTCCTCACAGCTACCATCCTCTACTCCATAAAGCGCTCGGTTTATGGCTTCCTCTGTCTCTCCTGTTCTCTTTGGAGTTTTGTTTTTCACTTTTCTTTATTATTTCACTGTCCTTTTAGTGGTGTTTCAATGATCGTGTTTGCCCAGAAGCCTTCCAAATGGTTTTAATTACCAGAACACTACAAAGTGTTCTGCTCTCTGGTGGGATTAAGAGAGTTTTCCTGGCCCATCTTTCACTTTTATTTTTTCATATGAACTTTATAATCAGCTTGCCTACTCTTCCCTCCCCAATCCTTGGGCATTTTTATTGAGACCATATTAAATTTATAGTTTAATTTAAGGAGAATTGACATCTTTAAGTTATTGAGCCTTTCAAGAACAGGGTATGCCTTTTCCATTTATTCAATTTTTTTTTATGTCCCTCAGTAGAATTTAAAAGTTTACTTCTTATAGATTTTGCCCATGTCTTAAATTTTATCTCTTTGGCTGTTATTATAAATGAGATCATTTCTTCCAATATGGTTTGTAACTGTTTGGTGTTTCACTTACAATTCTATCAATGAGGTCTTTTGATCTTGTTGTGTATAAATCTCCCTCATATCTTAAAATATGTTAACTAGATTTTGGTTTAGTTTTAAAAGTAATATATGATGTTATAAAAATAATTAAAAAAAATAAAAGGGTATACAATGGAAAGTAAATTTTCCTTTCATCCCAGACTTCCTGTTCCCCCCTAGCATTTATCCCTAATCCTTCCAGAACATTTTTTGGCTTTTACATGGGTATATGTATATGCAACAAGATGTTGAAATGGTGTTCTTTCTCCCTTTTGGGGGAGGTCCAACAGCCTGGAACAACAGGGTAGATGCCTTGTTCTTCCACAGGCTCTGCCTTTGTAGGCTATGCTGAGAGATTGTAAGTGAGGTTTGGCCCCATTAGCAGCAACCCCATCCCCAGCCCTGGCCACTAACAGTAGAAGGTTTAGAGGTCAGGAGAGTTCTTCGGAGTTTCCTTCTGTCTTGTGGATAAGAGTTCTTCAGATGCAAAGTCAGAGCTTCTACCTCCTGCTATTGAGAGAGTGAAGTAGTTTCTTTCTCCTTTCTTTAAGGTTAACATAAAACACCAAAAATAAAACAGAAAAAGAGATATAACTTAGCACATAGTGAGTATCTGTAACCTCGGAATTACCATGTATTACAAATCTGTGGTGTAAGTAGAGAAAACTGAACATAGTTTAATCCTTTTGTGCCTTAATTATCAGAAGCTACTGTTATTAAGTGGAACAGTCTAACACCGTTAGACTCAAATGGCCTCAAATTGTGCTTTGTGAGTTGATCTGTGTCTGCTTTTCATAACTTTTGGTCTCCTCTTCTACTGTTTTCCTTCTTACTTGATTTGGTTGGGTAAACTGGATTGCTAAACTTGTTACTACGGGGATAACATAGGGTCAATAAATTCTGAAGGAGGGATTGAAGGTTAGTTCCATAAATGGAGTGCATTAATTTTAACACCATTATTTTGGTTGTTTGGAGGCCTCTGTGCTCATACTTTCTGACTTGGTTTTCTGCTATATTCCAGAGAAGTGAGGCTTCCACATCATCTAGTTTTAGGCTGGGGGTTTGTGCTGTGAGCTCTTGAAGGGAATCGACAAAGGTGGGTCATGAGAAAGGGAACTGGCTGTAGTGGAATTAGGGGATCAAAGAAAAGCCCAAATGTAGCTTCTGACTTCATCGATTGTGTATATTGGGTCCAGGATGTGATCAACTGTTATGGCCAAAGGACAGTGTAGCCATCAGATTTAGCAGAGGCACTGTGAGCAGATGATCACCCAGACAGACTGTTATTTATTTGCTTAAATAACAGGTATAGTGTTGTGGCTGTCCTGTGCTCCTTGTTTTGATGCCCTTGTTAGTACCCAGACTACCTATCTCTGTTTTTGGGCTTTTCCCCGCCATGTTCCATCTTATGTCCTGGCCTTGGTTTCTTGCCTGAATCTTCTATTTCCGAATCATATATATGGTTCCTGGTTCATACCTTCCTGGTTTATTCTGACTCTAGCCTTCATAGTAATGTTGCTAACTAGTCACTACTTTTGGCTCTGATGTCTTGGCATTTGCTTGAACTTGGTGGGCTCAAGGGTTCCTTGGTCTGGGATAAAATCACATGGGACAGCCAGGGGCACAGATGTGTATATTCCCAAGTGAGTTGTGAAAATCTAGCCAGGGGAATCTAAGAAATGTGAGATTTAATGAAAACATGGGTGATGCTACACTAACAAACACCCATTTGTGGTCTTAAACCCAGATTCCCGGTAGGTGGGCATAGAGCTTTGATACCATCTTTTCTTATTCTGAGAGAAACAAAGACAAATCTATGGGAGGAAAGAATCCTGTCCTGAGGCAGGCATAGCTATAACCCAGGAGAGTTCCTCCCATAAGCTCAAGTTTCAGGGACAGGTCCAGAGGCTGCTAGGGCAGGTTCTTTCTCGGGGAGTCTTCTTGTTGAGCCCCTATCCCTACCAGTATTGCAAGTTGGCTTTCTGAGACATTTAAGGAATGAGTAGGGTTGGGGTAGTAGGGAGCAAGATTACAGGGATTCTTAAAAAGACCTTTGAATTCAAAATGTATTGTCAACAACAGGGAGGTTGTCCCTCCAGTGTTTAATAGGTAGGTTTTAGCTATTTACCCTCCTCTGAGCAAGTGCTATCCTATGGGCCTATTGTTGGAAGACCAATAATAAATGTCAGTCATTTTTGTCCATCCCTTCTTGCTTTTTAGAGTCTTTCATTATTTCTTGTGGACAAGGGAAAGTGTAGCTGGTTAAAACATGCCTTGGATTGAATGAGCTTCCTTCTCAGGGCTTCCCTGTTGTTGTCGTTTTGTGTCTATGTCACCTTCAGAAATAGTCAGCTTTCCAGCTGATTTGAAGAAACCATTTCAAAATCACTTGATAGAATAAAAAAAAAACCATCAAGGCTCTGAAAACCCACAAATCTTTGTCCATCCTCTTGGCCATTCGCTTCAATAACATATGAGGGAGAGTTGTGAATCTGATGACAAGAATGTCTATCACAGTGAACACCCACCAAAGTTAGACAAGAGTAAAAGATCCAGGTACTGAGGGTGATTTTAAATGTCGCTAAGGGCTTTAGTCAAGAAATTTGGGGTGGAGAGTGGCGAGACTTTTATAGGGATTTTTATTTTGAATCTCACCAGAAATGCCCTTAAAAGATAACCAGATAATTTTCTTTTTTCATAGTTTACAAGCACAGAGCAAGAATTATTTTATGTGAGCGGATGCTGAGGATGCAGAACATAAACAAAGAAAATTCTCCGTAACCTATTTATCTTGCTGGACTTGGAAGGGTTGAGTGACAGTTACAAATGAAAGTCCTCCTATGTTTTTTATTTCCTGTGGTATTTTAAAATGAGGAAATGTATTTCTGGGAATATTTTACAGAACAATAATACAGCGGTGTTTAACTTCAGATGACAAAAACTGGGTTGATTAAAATATTAAAAAAAAATTTAAATTGGATTTGAAAGTTTTATTTAAATATCTTCTGCTCTATCTTGACATTCAAGAGGACAGAAGTTGGGGTGAGAGAGACAAAGGAATCTTGGTGCTCAGGTTAGAGCTCCAGAGGTCCATCAAACCCATGGCTGGGTTTTTGCTTTGTTTACCAGAAAATCATAGACAGTCTCATAAAAACCACATTCACAGGAGATTTATGCATATGGATACTCCATACCCTATAGGAGGGGGTGCCCTGGGGATCACCCCTGCACAGGGCTGTGAGTAAGAAGGATGAGTAGCAGGTGTGGTCTGTTTCTCGCTGCTGTGGCCCTTGGTCCATCCCTCCTTGGTCCATCTATGGCTTCCTCTGGCTGGAGGTCTGGGGCTGGGCTATCTGAAGGACCTGCCTCTTCTACGTCATTTCAAACTTCTGTAGCCAGCATTGTCAAAGTTTCCCATCAGAATCTATCCTTTATACCCCATGCCAAGGATTGCAGATAAACAATCTGCCTAGGGGAAGATGTTTCTAGATACATATATAGAGAGGAGTTAACCCCATTATGTTTAGGACTGTACAGTTTATCTGGTGTTAGGCTTGAGGTCCAGCTGAGTGAATGCTTCCTTCTGAGCTTCAGGCCAAGACCCATGGTAGGTCATCTATACTCACTGGTAGCAGGGCTCATCAGGCTTTCTCTCTCTGCCAGGCAAGATGCTGACAAGGTGTGGGAGATTCCTTGTTAGCCAAAGATGTCCAGTGATTTCCAGATGGATTTCATGAAAATTACTGGTGTTTGTTCCTCACTTTCTACCCTTTGTTCTCTAACCAGCATCCTCAAGAAAGAAAGGGGGTGGGTGGGTTCTGCAGTTGCAGAATTCTAGCAGCCAAGGTGGGTGAAAACATTATATAGATCCTCACTAATCCTGGTATCCCTAACTCCAGGGAGACTTACCTGGTCAAGGTCAATGTCCACGGCACAGCTCTGGGAGCCATATTATCAGGAGGACCTCAGTTCTACAATTGATGTGCTGTCTTGGGAGCTGCTTCTAGTAGAGGTCAACCATCTAGTTTGGGAATGGGAGTTGCTCACGACCAAGCTTGCTTCCATCTTTCAGAGTCTACCATGAAGGTGCCTGAACTATGGCAACTGGGAGAGCCATGTTGTATCTAGAAGCCCAGCTCATGCTAGCCAAGTGGGCCATATCATTTTTAGTTTCTTGAGTTCACTCTTTATTGTGTGTGTGTGTACATGTGTGTATAAATATAGGTATATATACACAAAAATATATGATAAATTTAATACATAGCATATATTACATATATATTTTTCTGGATGGTGAGGTCATTTAGGAGAATGTTCACACTGTGTGTATGTTATCATTCTACCTGGAAGTCAAGGATATATAGTCTTAATTTTGTAATTCATTTGTTCATTAATTCAAACAATTATTTATAAAATGCCTAAAGAGACATAACATGTGCTAAGAATGAAGATTGGGTATGGGACACGGATAGGTAAAAAAAGATATGCGCCCTGTCTTCAAGAAGCTCAGACTCTTTGGGGGAGATAGGCATGTAATTTATCATATTTTATATCTGACAAAAATTGTCAGAAGAAAGGTATAAACCAAGTAATGTGTAAGCTCTGATGAGAAAAGGATCAATTCTGTCTGTGAGGATCAGGGCCCATACCCCTGAGGAGGTAATCTTTAAGATGCCCTTGTGATGAGCAGAATTTTACTTCAGCAGTTATAAACATAATTAGTCTTGGCTACAATACCCTTATACTTGCATGGCAGTTCCCACTGACTGAGTAGTCTCACACACTTTGTCTTATATTTAATTGGAACAATAAATTTACAAGGCTAAGTAAGGTGATATTATTTTTTTTTTCAGATGAAATTGAGTCTTAGAGAACTTTAATGACTCATCTAAGGGGACCTAGTTATTTGGTTGATGGGGAGAAGAGGAAGGGAGCAGGGACGTAGATATGTAGTCAATATCTTCTATCTCCAGTACTGTGAGAGCCATTTATTGGCTCTGGCTGTTCACAGGCTAACCATAGTTGCATTTCAGGAGCCTGCAAATTGTTGATTATTCATAGCTTACTAACTAGCCTCAGTGACCATCGATGGGGTACCCAGACCAGCAGCATCAACATCATCTGGGAACTTCTTAGAAATATAAATGCTCAGACCCCATTGCAGACCTGCTGAATCAGAAATGCTGAGGGGAGGGTCCAGCAGTCTGTGTTTGAACAAAGCTTCCGGGAGATTCTGATGCTGGCTCAAGTGTGAGAACAACTGGCATAGATGATCTAAATAACACAACTTTGAGGACTCCCTTAAATTAAAATAGATGACATAAAAACATGAGAACTGACTTTAAAAAAAATATAAAACACACCTAAGTGATCCTTGCAGTATCAGCATGTAGGGTAAATGGTGTTATTGAAACCACAAGGGGGTTTTGGCTTAGATCCAGTTGCTTGTTGCACAAAGATCCAATTATTGAGACAATGAGGATTGCCAAGGAAGAAAGGAGTTTTTTTTTTTCTTTTAAATACAAAAGATTTCTTGTCAGCAGAATGGGAGAAACTGCCTCAAATCTATCTCCCTAACAGAGATCATGAGCTTTTTAAGGAGGAGCCACATGTCTCAGGGCAGGTGGTGCTGAAACTAACAAGGGGCTACGTGCATTGGGGGCAGGTTGTGGGGGATGGTGTGTCTTGGCATCTGGAAGTCTGCCTAGTATCTTCAGATCTCAACTCCTTTGTCTTGCAGAAAATCCACCATTTCTGGGAAATAACTCAAAAGGTCAAGTAGTTATTAATAGTTAAGGGAGAGGATTATATAAAAAAACCATAGAGGGATCATTGAAATTTGTACATGATGCTGGTTACAGTTGTGCTTTCCTTTTCCTGTTCTGAGGACTTTTATCGAGCAGGGTGTTGTGGCAGAGGGCTGGAATAAACTCTGTGTTAAAACTTCATACTCTTCCTTCTCATTAAGAAAACAGACATGTTCAAAGTCACAGGGAACAGGGGACCCAGGGTGCAAAAGTCAAATTCTCCCAGAGCTGAAATACAAGGTTATACGTTGCTTCAGAACACAAAGAACTGGATTTCTGACAAGGGTTTCCCACCATAGAGGGCCCAACCCTGAGAACTTCCAATTTGCTCTCAAGAACATGCAGTTTCCAGAGAAATTCAGCTGAAAAACGGGAGAGATCCTAGTGCCATGGTATTTCATTCTTTTGAATAGTTTGTGAGGAAAAACAAGAGGGATGAAGGTATTCTGTTACCATGACAACTTGGAGCGCTAAGTCTGCTGGTGATTTTGTGGAGCTGACAAAGCTTGGCACCCTGATTCTAGATGAGAAAAAACGGGGCTGTCGAGGCCTGGGGATTGGGTAGAAATGAAAATTCTTCTACTCCTTCACAGTTCTGCCACATTGCCTGATTTAAAAAAAATAATCCATTAAATTAAACAACATGCAAGGTGACCGTGACTGATGAACATCCGTTCATGCATTTCCTCTACCTGGAAGGCACTCCCCTTTCCTGGTCTAGTTTCTATTCATCTTTTGCTGCATAGCTCCAAACCCACTTCCTCAGGGAGGTTGACTGTCCCTCAGCGAACCACAGCATTTAAAGGCTCTACCACTTATACCACTTATTCTAATGCTGCTTTGCAACATTTTTTTTTATAAACATAAACTATCTCCTTCTGGGGGGGGGGGGCGATAAATATTACTTCCTTGTGCCTTCAGGATCTAAATAGCAAAGCTGCCCATAATCTTCCCCTCCCCTTCTTTTAAAATAAAAATAGGTAACAATTATTGTTACATCAGTGCTATTTGAAGTGTGGTAGAAGAACAGCAGCATCAGCATTGCCTGGGGGCTTATTAGAAATGAAAATTTTGGGGCCCTACCCCAGACCTGCTCAATTAGAAACTCTAGGTGGGGGCCCAGGAATCTCGTTTTAACTAGCCTTTCAGGTGATTCCAATACACGTCAAGTTTGAGAATTACTGTCCTAGCCTCATTTAAGTGCTTAACATTTTTTTCTCATTTATTTTGCACAACCACTCTCTTAACCTTGGAACTATTAATCTCCCTCATAAAGATGGTAGAACTGGTAGGGAGTGCATTTGTATGAGGGATAAGAAAAATTTCTCACACAATGAAAAAAGTTTATTTTGCTTTCTTGGAGAGAGAGAGAGAGAGAGAGAGAGAGAAAGAGAAAGGGAGTGGCCAGGGCTCACAAAGGAAGAGATGGAAGTACCAGGCTGTCAGGTGAGGGAAAGTGGCTCAGTGTTTTTAAAGGGTACAAATGGATATTTCCCCTCGCTGCAGACTGATAACAGAAGCAGCTGTGGTGCGGCTGTGTTTGTTTTTCCATTTTTTCCCCTTTTCTCTGTGAGGCTGGCTTTCTCAGAGTCCTTGGAATCTGGATCTGGCTGAGCTGAAGGGGGAAGTTCCCATCCCTGCTATCTGCTTAGTGCTCTTCAAGGTTGTGTAAATGAAACTCTCAAATAAAACAATTTTATTCTCAAAGACAACGAGTTGAGTCCCAGGTAGTTGATGAATCACAAGGGCAGTTGTATTATGAGTTTTTTCTTCAAAGGGGCAATTTTCTTCAAAGGTGTTGTGAGTTTATTTCTCTACTTTGTGTTAAATAGTTTATTTTTCTCTGTTAGTTACTTTATTAATAAGGCCATCCTTTCAGGAACCGAGGCCCAGAGAGTTTGAGTAAATTGCTCAAGGTCCCTGTAGTGTATTATTTCCAAAGATGCTGGCAGCTATCGCTCCTACTTTTTCAATGTGACTTTGTTACTTCTATCAAAAGGTGGAGTCTATTTCCCTTGAACTAGGCTGGTTTGAACTTGACTTGCTTTGACCTACAGAATTCAAGGACAGTGAGATGGTGCAACTTCCAAGCCTAGGCCTTAAGAGACCTTGTAGATTCTGTCTACACTCTCTTAGAACCCTCACTCTCCATGTAAAGTCCAAGCTATCCTGTTAGAGACAGGCCATATGGTAATAGGGACCCTGGAGAATGAGCAACTGGACCATGTGGAGAAGAACCAATGTGTGCCAGCTGACAGCTGGCACCAAGCCCTACTCATGTGATGAGGCCATCTTGAACGACCAGCCTCGTCAATATCTGATGGCCTCCACTTGGTCCTTGCTAACACCATGTGGAGCATAGACTTGCTGAGGCCTGCCCAAATTCCCAGCCCACTAAATTCTGTGCAATAAAATGTTGTTGTTTTAAGCAACCTAGTGTTGGGACAGTTTGTTATGCAGAGATTTATTTAAACAGTATGATGATACAGTCATATATTTGTCAATGATAGATCCTAGGATCCAACCCAGGCAGCTTAGCTTTACAACTGTCCACCTTAACCATTGTTGTTTGCTTCATTTTGTACCATAAATAAATAGATAGATGGATAGATAAGCTATTTTATTAATGTATGGGCATTAAGCCCAAATTCTAATGCAGGAAATTTGATAAGTTGTACCATGTACCCACTTTTTTTCTAAGTTAGGTAATAATAATAATAGCTAACACTTATATGATACTTATGCACTAGGCAGTAAGTGCTTTGAATACATTTTAATTTGCTGGATTTCTTTTCTAATTTTTGAAATATATACTTAGATAATTGATTTTCAGCCTTTTTCCCCCTCATGAAAGTTCTTTAAACTCTACATTTTCCTCTAAGTAGTACTTTAGCTGCATCCTAAAAATTTTGATATGTCATAATTATCATTAACTTCAGAATAATTTCTAATGTCCATTGTGATTTCTTCTTTGACCCAGGAATTTTTTTTTCTTTTTAGAAATATATTGCTTAGGCTGGGCACGGTGGCTCACGCCTGTAATCCTAGCACTCTGGGAGGCCGAGACGGGTGGATCGCTGAAAGTCAGGAGTTTGAGACTAGCCCGAGCAAGAGCAAGACCCAGTCTCTCTAAAAAATAGAATGAAATTAATTGGCCAACTAAAAACATATAGAAAAAATTAGCCAGGCATGGTGGCACATGCCTATAGTCCCAGCTACGTAGGAGTCTGAGGCAGGAGGATCGTTTGAGCCCAGGAGTTTGAGGTTGTTGTGAGCTAGGCTGATGCCACTGCACTCTAGCCCAGGCAAGAGAGTGAGACTCTGTCTCAAAAAAAAAAAAAAAAATTTCCTTAATTTGGGATTTTTCTAATTCTTATTTTAGTAATTGTTTTTTTCCTAAAGTAATTCCATTGTGGCTAGAAAATATATTCTGTATGATGTCAAACCTTTGAAATTGATTGGGATTTATTTTATGGCTCAGTATATTTTTAATTTTGCTAAATAGTATAATTGAAAAAAAGGTATGTACTATAGTTGGTGTTGACCTCCATAAACTTTTGATGTTGTTATGGATAATTGTTCTCTTAGGGTAAAGAACCTCACAAAACAGAGACAGGTTGTGTACCCCTAGGGGGCCTGGAGCCCTAAGACTGGGACTAGGAGAGCATAACAATTTTGAAGGCTTTTTGTTTTATCTTAATAGTTTACATCAGTTGTGCTATTGACTTGGTAATATATATCTGTGTTTACCTTGAGATAAAATTATTTTCCTAACAATGTACACTAGGAAAACAACAGCTCCTAGAACGGTTATCTGACACATATTTGTTGGACCACTGAATGAATGAATTGGCTGCCTCTGTCTGCTGTCTCAGCCACAGGATCCTCTTCAAGGTCGCCATAGGCTTCACTAACCAGTTGAGGCCAGCTCACCTTCCTGGAGAACCTTCCCTGACATCTGCTGCAAATCTGTTGTAATGGATACGCAAACTATGATATCTCTAATGCAAACGAGGCTGCCTAGAGTCATGCAATATCCAGTGTGCTCAATTTGACTTGTGGTGTCTGTTGTGACCTAAGTGGACCTAATTTTGGCCTCCTGGTTCTTCTTTCCACCACATGAAGCAAGCTGGTAGGAAAGCTGCATTCAGGACCACACTTGACAGGGGGCTTGCTTTAGTTCAGCTGGAATCTAAACTGAGGTCCTGGGTCCTACCTAATGGTATTGTAGCCTGCCTTGTTCTTCCATGGGGCAAGACTTGGCCAGAGGGTTATGCTTAACTGTGAGTTTTTCTTACAAGGCGTAGTAAAGGAGGGACTGTGGCTTATCTTCACAGTTGATAAGACTTTTGTTTCCGGTGGAATAAAATCACTAGCCCTGCATATATCAATACATTGAATGTATAGTTACAAACATTCACACAAAAACTCCACACCCAGATGGTTTTATTGGTGATTTCTAGCAAACATTTAAGAAAGAATACCAATTGTATATGTATACACTCACTCAGAAAGTAGAGGTGAGGGGGCTATTTTCCAACTTATTTTATGAGGCTAACATTAGACTGATATAAAAATTAGACAGATATTACAAGGAAAGAAAGTTACAGATCAATATCCTTCTAAACATAGCCATAAAAATTGTTGACAATTAGGAAATCAAATAAACACTAAAAAATGTATAAAATAACATGACCAAGTGGGGTTTAATTCCAGGAATGCAAATTTGGTTTAACATTAAAAAAATCAATATAATAGTCACATTAACAAAATAAGAGAGAAAAATCAAATGATCATCTCAGTAGATACAGAGAAAACATTTGAAAAAATTCAACATCCATTTGTGATAAAAATTCTCAGTGAACTAGAAATAAAAGGGAACTTCTTCAATCTGATAAAAGGCATTTTCAAGAAACCTATTGAATAAAATCTCTTCACTCTTTGCTCAGAGATCTAGAGTACCAGATCTGTATCTGTTAGGTACAGATACCAGTACAGAACCTCTATCGAATTCTTACTATGTGCCAGACCCCAGTTCTAATTCTATGCTACATATGTATCATCTCACTTGATCTTAATAACCCTATGAGATACTATTTTCTCATTCAAGAATGAGAACATGATACACAGAGACGTCGACTCACCTACTTAAGATTACGCTGTTAGTTAGGGGAGGCACAAACAGTCTGACTGTAGGGCCCACACACTTACCCACTGCACTATATGCCCATCTGCTCATCTGAGGTTTGACTTTATGGCTTAAATCAAAGGAGAAGAGTCTAAGGTAGATGTTGAACTGTGGTTGTGTAGTAGAGAAGCTTTCAGAGTTTTCAAAAGCCTCACATGTCTGTAGGACCATGCCAGACAGTTGTGTCAGTTGTACACAGCTCTATATGGCAGACCTACATTTTAGATTCCCAACCTTTAAGATTTTGATTCTGTGGTATGAGGGTTGGGCCTGAGCAACTACATTTTTTAAAAGCTCCACAATTAGGAGGAGAACCACTACAGTAAGTGTTCTCTGTACTTGTTCATGGACTGGGCACCTTCACCTTTGGAAGCTTCATCTCTAAGTACACCTTTTACAAAGGTATTTCTGTCTTACGTGCCTTGTTAGGCCTCAATTTCTCATGCACGCTCCCACGCACACATTCTGTGCTCATCGCATACCCAGTATTCATTCTCTATGTTTTTCTAAGAAAATGCTAATTTTTTCAGAATGTCAGTGTGCCCAGTGAACAAACTATGCTTCAGTTGTCCTTGCTGCTAAGGGTGGCCACATGACACCGATCTGGCCAATGAGATGTACTTGGAAGTTGGTGAGGATATTTTAGAAAGTTTTGCTTTCATGATGTAAGCAGAGTTCCTTTTATCCTTGCCACACCCTTCTTTTTCCTTCTTCCTGCAATGCAGAGCAGACTTAGGGTGAGCTAGAGATTTTCAAGCTCAGGGAAGACAAGCAGAAAGATAGTATCTGGGGCATTGATGCCACCATGGTGTGAATACAGCAGCCTCGGGCTTCCAACTTCCGGACTTAGCATGTGAGGAAAAATAATACCCACAAATTTCTGTTTGTGTCACTGTTACAAGTAGCTAAACACAACCTCTGATTGATATGCCTTCAATAAATATTTGAGTGCCTGCCTGTGTGAGTTGCCAGGGATATTATGAACAGCCAGGGTCTTTTCCTCAGGAGTCTGGTTGAGAAGGCAGCTACATGAAAACAACAGTAATGCAGAATGTCTGCAGGTATGTACAGATACACATGCATGTAGAGAGTTTGAACTGGCGCTTATTGGGTATAACCCTGCTTCCAATTGCTGCTGTAACAAATCACCACAGACTCACTAGCTTAAAACAGTACCGATTTATAATCTTACAGTTGTGCAGATCGGAAGTCTGAAATGTGTCTTGCTGGGCTAAAATCAAAGTGTCAGTAGAATTGCGTTCCTTCTGGAAGCCCTCGGGGAGAATCTGTTGCTGGCCTTTCCCAGCTTCTAGACACTGCCCACATTCCTTGGCTTGGAGCGGCATCACTCTGACCTCTGTTTCTAGCATATAATCACGTCTCTTCTCCCTTTGACCTTTCTGCCTTTCTCTTATAAGGACCCTTGTGATTACATTGTGCCCACCTGGGGAATTCAGGATAATCTCCCCATCTCCAAATCCTTAACTTCATCACATCTGCAGAGTCCCTTTTGCAATGTAAGGTAACATTTCACAGGTTTTAGGCACTAGGGCATGGGCATCTTGTGGGGAGGGACGTTATTCCGCCTGCCACAGCAGATTCAAACTGGAGGACTTGGTGTGAAGCAGGTGGCTTGGGAACTCACCCTGCTGCCACACAATGAAATGTGATTGTAGTGGGTGAGGGAGGTTAGTTCACCTTCTAATCTCAGTGAAGTTTGGTCTCATAAATAACCTAGCTTTTCATTCATAGTGATCAGTGCAGTTTGAGATCATATATCTAGTGGTTGTTTCTTGCCTGTCTCCTTCACTGAACTGCAAGCTCCATGTTGGCAGAGAGTCTATCTTGTTCATCGCTGTAGCTCTTGTGTGGGGCTTTGGCAAACAGTGAGGGTAGCTTCCCACCAGCTATGTCTACCACTTCCTTCATGACTGAACCTCGGTTCTGCTCCCAGGCTACTGTGCCCATCTCCAAGGGATCACCCACAACCATCTAAGCCAACGAGGCACTCCTGTTCTCCTGTGCCAGTCACTGATGCACAGATGGCATGTGATCTAGTCCTGGTCTTCCGGCGGCTTCTGGAAAGATCTACCCCCTTAGTGAAAAGAGAAATCCATGCGAGTGAAAATTTCCTTTGCCTCTGATCCTTTCCTCCCTCCTTAGGAGGTGGTCGCATATAATGTCTGATGCTTGGGGCTGTGGAAACCACCGGGAACCCATGAATGGAGACGTGGCTGACTCACCATGGGTAGCAGAGGGAAGATCCTATGCTCTTGCCACCGTGGTTGAGCAGATGCAGCAGCCTTGGCTCTGCCTATGTCCAGACTTCTGATTCTGTGAAATAATTAAATGTCTTCATCATTTAAGCCACCATTAGCCAGAGATTTTGTTACTTGTAGCCAAATGCACTTGAACTGATATACTACAACAGCATCTGGGATATGGTGGAGATGTCTAATGAATAAAGCCTTCAATGGACAGATACGGCCTCACCACAACCTCAGAATTTCCTAAAATGAAGAAAATCCACCTTGCAAACACCCATACTGAACCACTCCCATTTTAGAAAGAAGCCCCTGAGGACTGCGAATAGCTGAGAAAATCTCTGTTGTTTTGACTTTCATCATGAGGAGGGGAATGATTGCATTATAGGTGACTTGGGTGCTTCAAAGCAAATTATCCTACTTAAACACCAACCGCTTCTTCCCAGTTGATTAGCTTTCTCTGCCCAATTCCCACCGGGGTGTTCACCAGCTGGGAGCCGTGAGCCATCTGCTGAGTTTCAGGCAGGCTGAACCAACAGGCAGATGCTCTATCTTAGAAAGAGACAGAGAAGCAACTTGTCTCTGGGAAATTCCTCACAAACCTTTTGCTTATAACTATGTAATTAAGGACTCTGGTGGACACGGAAGGACCACAGAACCAACCAAGGAGGTTCTGGGCCTGCCGGGGGGCTTTAGGAGGTGCCTGTCTAAGGCCGGAGTGGGTGGTTGTATGTGCTGGTCAGTGAGACCGTCACCTACTTGCTCAACCTGGGTCCCAATGAGAGTGCAGCCCCTCAGGCCACTGAGTGTGGTGTTCCTCTTCTGACACTCTTGGGACACTTCCTGCTTGGACCTTTGCCTCCAAGTTCAGGCCAGGCCCAGGCAACCAAGGGGTGGCTGTATTTATGGATATTCCAGAACTCTCCTGGAACAACAATTTACTAAAACGCCATGGTTACACTCCCCTTATGTTCACATAGGCACGCAGGCTTAGGGCCACCGCCCCGTGTTGGGGGTGTGATGGTTCTAGAAGGGGTCACACTTCCCCAGCTTCACATCCTGCCTCTGCACCACCCCACTCATACTAGCTCCACCTGGAGCTCTTTGGCCTCCATGTTCCCATAAGGTTTCAGACTGGACCCCTGGTTTGAATCCCAGTAGGACCCCAGTCCAAACCCTGCACATCTGTGTCCACCTGTGACAACCTGCCAGAGGGTGATGCTGCCTGGGCCCTGGGAGGAGGCTGCCGCTACTTCAAATTCCCTCCGTGTCTGCAGCCTGAACATCTTTCTCCCTGGGCATTCCAGTCCCACCGCGTCTTTGTACCTCAGCAGCAGTGTCCACACCATTTCAGCATTCCACCCCCTCATGCAGACTCCTCACTTTACCCTCCTCACCCCACCTACTCATGCTTCTACTCCTCCGTCTTTAGTGCCCTTGTTTCTCCGTCTTACCCGGTTACCCGATGGGGAACTATTTCTCTCCCTTTCTTCAGATTGGCTGACCCAGCTATGAACTGCTTTCCTCCGCTCAGATTCTTTTTGGAACACAGTGGCTCAAACTGGTACATTATCTGCATGGTCTAGTCATTAACGAAAAGTCACCGCTTTGCCTGGATTTGGTTTGAGCAAATCCACCTTTGTTATGGCCTTCCCCGAGGGCTGGAGATCTGGAAAATCTGACTTTTGGGACCTGCAAAGTTAAGGACCTGTTCCTGGATTCTGGGGATACCCCAAAGGTGTCATTGAGGGAGGCAGCCTTGTCCACCTGCTCCCTCGGATGTCTCTCTTCCTCTGGACTTCAGCCCAGCAAGTGGGCCTGTGTTACTCATAATGGTACAGTTGATATAATGTCCAACATAATGTCTGTCATGTCTGCATGATTCACGAGAGAGCCGGTGCCTGGATATGATGAGAATTCAGGGCTGGCATGGAAAAAGAGGCTCTAGCAATAAAGAGAGGCAAGAGGATAGTATCTCTGGAGAGTAATTATTTTTGAGAAAATACTATGTGAAAATAAAGCTATATGCTCACTGCCTTCCCTTCAGGGCGAGCAGCCCTAGGGATTGGGCGACTCCTGGTTTTAAATTCTTTAGAGAACCAAGCAGGGAGCACTGGAGGATAACAGATGTCCTTTTAAAAATGCCACTGTTCCCACGCAGTCACTCCTGGTGGCAGTGGACACTGCTGGAGATGCTCTGTGAGGCGACTCGGCTGAATGCACCAGGAGCTCTAAAAATATTTGCAGTTGTAGACACAGAGATTCCACTTCTGGGAATAAGTCAGAAGGAAACAACCCCAAATAAGGGAAAAAAGTAATAAACACAAAATAGTTTATTACAACCCCATTCTATAATAGGAAAACATTTGAACCAACTTAACTACTCAATGATAGAAGGATGATTAATTAAACCATACTACATTCCCTTGATGAAATATTATGAAGTCAGGAAAACTTTAATTATAGAGATGATAGCAACATAGGAACTTAATGATGTAAAATTATATTCACCCTCTTGACTGCAGTGCCCTAAAAATACATACCGTTGTAATCAAGGAATATAAATGGGAAATAGCTGTGTTAAGGTAATGGAATTACTGGTGATTTTTTCTTTTTATATCTACCCAATGTAATGTTACTATCTGTTCCTTATAATATATAAAATAAACACATAAAATGTAAATGGTTAAGAAACAGGGCAAGAACTAGCATTCATTAAGGGGCTATTAGGCTTTAGCTACTGGGCTAGATATTATTTTACATATATTGTCTAATCCAATTTCTATTTGACTCGTAAGTGCTGTCTCTTTTTGAATTTTTACATATGAGGGAATGAGGCTAAGAGAAGCCTTTTGAGGATGAATAGGATGGGGGACGAGGGCAGATAAACATTAGGTGTGATTCGGAATCTGCCCAGCAACAGGACAACTAAGAAGTGTTGGGAACTAGGGAGCCCGTTCTATTCACTGGCCACATGAGATGGTGAGGGCCAGGTCTCTCCTCGGCTTGTTTTCTTGTGCTGCTGTCCTGGCAGAGAATGGAGGGATGGACAATAGGTGGTGCCCAGTGGACTCCTGGATTGCTGCTCGTCTCTGGGTGTCCTAGAAGGCCTCCTTCAGAAATAGGTGACATGTTGTTGGGCATCACTTCAGTGCTTGGGGAGACGGCATGTGGCCATGCAGGTGGGCAGGGGATTCTCAAACACACGTTTCCTGGAGATGCCCAGAGGTGGTGATGCAGTAGGTGTCCTTAAATGCCTGCACCAGGGGCTCATGGAGCATCAGTTATGGGGTCCAATGTAGGTGGGGAAAAGAGCGAGAAGAGTAGGAGCCGAGGAGGCGAAGATAGAGAGAAATGGAAGGATCCGGGGAAGTCAGAGAACAGACGCAGTGAGAGTGAGGGCGTTGGAGAGCTTGAAGGACAAGAAGTCACAGCCGGTGTTAAAGTTTCCAGGAAATGACATGTTCTAGCTTTTGACCCTGGAAGTGTGTGCCTGTCATGGACTGAATGGCATCCCCCTGAGTTCGTGTGTTGAAGCAGTAACACCCACTGTCACTGTGTTTGGACACTGGGGCTGTAAGGAGGTAGGTAAGGTGACATGAGGTGACCAGAGTGGGTCCCTAATTCAATATGGCTCTTATGAGAAGATACAGGGTCCTTAGAAGAAGAGGAGGAGACACCAGAGCAAAGGCCATGTGGAGACGCAGTGAGAAGGTGGCTGACTACAAGCCAGGGAGGGAACCTGCACCAGAATCCGAATTTGCTGGCACCTCAATCATGGACTTCTAGCCTCCAGATCTGTGAAAAAATAAATATCTGTTGCTTAGGCCACCCAGTCTGTGGTATTTTGTATTTTGCCATGACAAGTCATGTGCACAGACCTGAGTGGCACAGACACTGAGCCGGGTACAATAATCCCTTGGGCTCTAACTTTAGGCTGAAATGAAGGACGGAGTTTTGCCAGGACACAGCTGTTTGCCACCACAAATGAAGAGGAAAGCAGTACTGCAAATTGGCATGTGAGGGTTTGAGATGAGGAAGTCATCCATCAAAAAAGCAGGCAGGTGTCAATGACCTAGGTGACACGTTTTCTGCAGTCGAATAGCTTCTTCATAGATCTACTGAGAGTTGTGTACAGCAAAAGAAAGGCCAGTACTATTGGTGACTATTGGACTGTGGCTGTGGTGAGCGGTTTATAAAACTCAGGCAATGAATGAAAGAAAACTGCATTTATTAAAAGGGCATGGTATTGATGAAAACACATTTTAATTTTTAAAATATCACTTTGGAGAGTAAATTCATCAGTTTAAAAGAGCTGACTGGAACTTAGATTTTATTATTCTCCACTGTTCGGAAATTGGCAATGAAAAATAGGGTCAAATCCCTTTCATTTATACGGCATTTGTGTTCTGCTTTGGAGAACAGATTGCCACACTAATTAGACTGAGCAAATTCTTGTGAGAACTATTTACTTTTATAAGCAAGCACTTATTAATCAAGAGGTTTTCCCTATATTTAATCAGTTGTTACAACTACTCTCTGGGTGAAGCAGTTTTTATTTCCCTCTCTATTCAGCAGTGAAGAAATTGACTCAAGGTCATCTAGACAGAACTAGACAAAGGAGAGAGGACATTTTTCTTAACTATGGTTTAGGATCTTGTAACACAAGGGCTTCCTACAAGAGTGAAGCCATTATGAAGACAATAAAATTGTCATGAAAGCACAATTTGTCCCCTCTGCCCTTTTTATTTCTCTGACAATTTCAATGCCCTGAAGTCTGAATCCATTTAGCAACACCCCCAAGGGACCTTTGGTGTCTCCTCCTTACTGTCCTTATTACTGGTCCCCACGTGCTTATCGTCCCTGAAAGCATCCACAGATGGACTCACCCTTTGGTCCTTTTTTGTTGCATTTCCAAAGGTTGCTTCTCTGACAATGAGAGTATAGCAGAAGGTCATGGGGCAGCCCTAGAAACAAATCCCTTTTAAAGTTTGATGTCTCTCAGATAGCAAATTAGCACATAAATAACTCCAGGCACTGCTCCCAAGCCTAGCTGAGATATTCATGGCTAGTCGAAGGGAGGGAAACTCAATGCCCCTATGGTAGCTGCCAGGGCGCTTGCCATCCCCTCACTCTCTACTGTTATCTTATCCCCTCACCTATATCACTTCATGCAGCCTGGGCTGAATTCTGACTGCCAGTGAGTGCATTTCCTAAACTGTGGGCTTTTCCTATGCAAGGTGCAGGCCCGAAGTGCTCCTTGTCCTCAGCAGCCTTCAGGCAACTGACAGGAGTTGATGTGTGTATAAATGCCCCAGCTTCCTCACCCCGGGGATGGGGCTCTACACTGGCCCCCAGAGCTCCAAGTAGAATGGAGCTGCAGTGGCTGATAGTGGTAACTTGCTTGAGCAAATTCTTGTGAGAACTATTTACTTTTATAAGCAAGCACTTATTAATCAAGAGGTTTTCTCCATATTTAATCAGTTGTTACAACTACTCTCTGGGTGAAGAGAGTAGTCTCCTTCCATTGGCTTCCTTCCTTCCTCATCTCATGTTCTCACTCCCCTAACGGTGCCTCCTGGGATCACCTCCCTAATACATGACTTGCTTGGGAATTCTTGCCTCAGGGTTGGCTTCTGCAGGAACCCAAATCAAAACAGACTCTAAAACCATGAGACCAATTTGAACTGAATATAAGGCCAACCTTTATTTACAAAAGGGCCCCTGATGATGGTGTATTAGTTTGGGCAGAGCTCTTTCTATACTGATCATATGACTTTGATTTGCCCAGAGCTGAAGGGAATTTGGATTTGGGGTCCACCATTCCTCATTAGTTTTTCAAAGTTGTTTCAAACAGCCAGTAGTTGCCTAATCTTATCTCTATTAGCTCTTTTCGAGATAAAGTTTAATTAATGTGTTGTGTGCTGTGAGAGAAGCAATGAGCCTGAAATTTAATGAGTTAATCTTTCCCCCTTTTCTTTTTTCAAGTAATGGGAGCACTGTAGCATTTGGCTAAGTCCCATACATTTTGATGCGTAGTTGAAAATATGAAAATAGGTGAATTAAGCACCTAGCTCCCCAAATTAGAAAAGATGACAGCAAAATACATTCAAGGAAAAAATAGGAGGAAAACACAGTAAATATAAAAGCAGAATTATTGAATTAAAATACAAAAATTATAGAATTGATAAATCAAAGAGCAGATTCTTAAAAAAAACAACAAATTATATAAACTTCTGGCAAGTATATTCAGGGAAAAAAACCACAAATAAACAGATTTAACTAAATGCTATATATCACTTTTTTTTTTTTTTGAGACAGAGTCTCACTTTGTTGCCTGGGCTACAGTGAGTGCCATGGCATTAGCCTAGTTCACAGCAACCTCACATTCCTGGGCTCAAGCGACCCTCCTGCGTCAGCCTCCCGGGTAGCTGGGACCACAGGCATAAGCCACCACACCCGACTAATTTTTTGTTTCTAATTTTAGTTGACTGGCTAATTTTTTCTATTTTTAGTAGAGATGGGGTTTCGCTCTTTCTTAGGCTGGTCTTGAACTCCTGACCTCAAGAGATCCTCCTGCCTCAGCCTTCCAGAGTGCTAGGATTACAGGCCTGAGCCAAATGACTTTTCAAAGCCCTCAAGACTCAAGTAGTAAATCTGTGAGAGAGAAAGTCCTAGCATTTTCCAAATTCACGGGACACTAGGGTTCTGTGGACCATGGATTGGGCAACATTGTACTAGGGCGTATGGTGAGGCAAGAACTAAAAAGCACACAAAACACAAAACACAAAACAGAAGAGCGATAAATTTATTTACAAAAATAGATCGTTTTTGTTTGATAAATGATATGATTGTTTCTCTAGGAACTTAAGAAAATCAATTGAGGCTGGGCATGGTGGCTCACGCCTGTAATCCTACCACTCCGGGGGGCCGAGACGGGTGGATCGCTGAAGGTCAGGAGTTCGAGACCAGCCGGAGCAAGAGTGAGACCCCCATCTCTACTAAAAAATAGAAAGAAATTAATTAGCCAACTAAAACTATATAGAAAAAATTAGCCAGGCATGGTGGCACATGCCTGTAGTCCTAGCTACTCGGGAGGCTGAGGTAGGAGGATCGCCTGAGCCCAGGAGTTTGAGGATGCTGTGAACTAGGCTGATGCCATGGCACTCTAGTCCCAGCAAGAGAGTGAGACTCTGTCTCAAAAAAAAAAAAAAAAAAAGAAAAGAAAAAAGAAAAAAGAAAAGAAAAGAAAAGAAAATCAATTGAAAACCTGTATGACCAGCTGCAACACAAATAGATACAAATTAATGGCATTTGAACATACTAGCAAAAACCAGTTAAAATTAATTGGAAGAATAGTATATTTAAATACCATTAAAATACTTAGGAATAAAATTGGTAAGAAATGTGCTGGATCCATATGAAGGAAGCCACAGAGTGTCCTGAAGAACATAAAAGAACAAATGAGGAGCATTTTCTAGGTTGTGAAGATGTTGATTTCCTAAATTAATTTGTGGATATAATGTAGACATAATTACAATAATACCAGAAATTTAAAAGGAATTTAATTAAACTATTATTAAAGCTAACTAAAAAGTTTCTATTTTACACTGTATTTTTTGGAATAAAAGTGCATATTTATTATTTTTGTAATGAGATAAAAATACATCTATAAAAATAAATGAGAAATACAGTTAATAAATATTTGGGAAAGAAGTAATATGGAAAGGACTTAGCTTACCAGATTTGAATATAATATATTAAAAAACTATAAAAAATATAACAATTAAAATTTCATGATACTTACTCAAGACAAAAATAGACACACATTCTGGAACACAAAATAGCTTAAAATGTAAATGAGGCATCACAAATCAATTAGAAAGATGTGAATTGTTTAATAACTGGTGTTGAGAAAATTGGCTATTTTCAAAAGTAAGAAACTTAAAACCTCACTTAAAAGTGTCCATAAAGCTTTAAAAAAACTTGAAGAAAATGGAAAGCAAATGAATATGCATCTTTGAATAGGTAAGATATTCCCAAGTGGAAAACAATGGAAGGAATTACAAAGTCAAAACATGTAAATTTGATCATATAAAATCAGAAAAATCTTCTACCCTGCAAATACTGTGTAAACATGAAAAAGCAAAGAACAAATAGTGATTGTAATTTTTAATCATTTAAGCACTGATAAAAATGATTTTTAAAAATTCTAAGACCAGCTGGAGACCATTGTTCTAAGTGAAGTATCAGAAGAATGGAAAAACAAACACCACATGTATTCACCATTAAATTGGAACTAATCAATCAACACCTATGTGCACATATGGAAATAGCACTCATCAGAAATCAATCAGGTGGGGGAGGGAGGGGATGGATAAAATCACACCTGACAGGTATAATGTATACTATCTGGGTGATGGGCATGGCACAAAAGCAATTTATGTAACCAAATCGTTTGTACCCCCATAATATTCTGAAATAATAAAGAAAGAAAGAAATCACAGAACTCAAAAACCATAACAGAAAAGATTGATACTCTTGACTACATGATAAAAAAGAATTTCTGCATGGCACAAATCATCCAAACAAAGTAAAAAGACAAATGAACTGGGCAGAGGGCCGGGTGGTGAAGAGGATTAATATCAGATAAAGAGCAAATTTCCCTAAATGAATCATGTTTACAAATCAGTAAGAAAAAGACCAACAAGCCTTATAAAAATAAATGAAGAAGATGAACAAACAGTTCACAGAAGAGCAAACACAAATGGTTGTTGACATATAAAAAGATGCTCAGCTTCAGTAATAATAAAAGAAATGCATATCTAAACTCTACCATGATACCATTTTTACCTACAGCATTGATAGGGTTTAATGACACATTTCATTGGTAGAAGTACAGGGAAACAAGCACTCTCATACATCGCTCGTAGAAGTATAAATTTTCTCTATATGAAAATATGTATGCCCTTTGATGCAGGAATTTATTCTACAGATGTATATGTGTGAAATTATTTACAATAAGGTTAGTCATTGCAGCAGTGTTTTTTTATAACAGCAAAATATTAGGAATAAACTAAATATAAAGCAGTAAGTGACTGGTCAAATAAATGATGCTAAATTTATACAATATAATACTAGGTAGCTATGAAAAATAATGAGGAAGTGCTTTACTTACTGGGGACTGGAGAACTTTTCAACGTACATCTTTTTGTACATTTTGAATTTGTATCATGTGATGTATTACCCTTACAAAAATAATTTTAATTTTTTCAGTGTGTGCTTATTTTGTGTTTCTTAATGGTGGATATTTCAGAGTTTGTTCTATTGTCATTTCTTTTTTTTCCTCCTTTTATTTCATCATATTATGGGGGTACAAATATTGTTAGGGTTACATATATTGCCCCTGCCACCCCTCCGCCCTACCATGCCAGATACTTATGCTATACATTTCTTTTGTATTTATTCAGTAATTAATAAAACCTACTCTAAACAAAATAAAATAAAATAAATTCCAAGACCTCATTAGAACAATGAACAAAGGACATGAAGATGGGAAATTCAGAGAGCAGAAATTATAAATGGTTAAGAAACATACAAAAATTATATATATATATATATATATATATATATACATACTTTAGTGTTAATCAAGGAAATGCTCAATAGAACAATAACGACTACACTGCTGGTGGGACTGCAAACTAGTTCAACCTCTGTGGAAAGCAATTTGGAGATACCTTAAAGCGATACAAGTGAATCTACCATTTGACCCAGCAATCCCATTACTGGGCATCTACCCAAAAGATCCAATGACACTCTACAAGAAAGACACTTACACTCGAATGTTTATAGCAGCACAATTCATAATCGCAAGGCTGTGGAAGCAGCCCAAGTGCCCATCAATCCAAGAATGGATTAATAAAATGTGGTATATGTATACCATGGAGTACTATTCAGCTCTGAGAAACAACGGTGATATAGCACATCTTATATTTTCCTGGTTAGAGCTAGAACCCATACTACTAAGTGAAGTAAGTGAAGTATCCCAAGAATGGAAAAACAAGCACCACATATATTCACCAGCAAACTGGTCTTAACTGAGCAGCACCTAAGTGGACACATAGGTACTACAATAATAGGGTATTGGGCAGGGGGGAGGGGGGAGGGGGGTGGGTATATACATACATAATGAGTGAGATGTGCACCATCTGGGGGATGGTCATGCTGGAAACTCAGACTTGTGGGGGGAGAGGGGAAAGGGCATTTATTGAAACCTTAAAATATGTACCCCCATAATATGCTGAAATAAAAAAAAATAAATTAAAAAAAAAAAAAGAACAATAACGAATTGCCAACTATTGTTGGAAGTTGGAAACTTTATGCTATCTGAGACAGAGAAGCTGCTGTCCCTCCCAAGCCTGTGCCCTCACTGCTCCGTGGTGTAGAGCTGGGACGTGCTGAGCAGTCGGGGACTACAATTCCCAGGAACCCACGCAGTCCGCTACCGCCTCGTGCCTGGGTTCTAGCCAGTGGAGTGTTGGTGGCACTGATGCAAGCCTTTTCTGGGTTGGGCCCATAAAAATCTCCCAGGCAGAAATACACCATGTTTCCTGTTCCTTCTGGCTGGTTGGAATGGCCTGAAGCCAAGTGTTGGAGAAGCAAAGCCTTGTCAATTCAGGGTCCCTAAAAGACCCCGATAGACTGGATACTGCCAGTCTATTTACATACCCACTACTGTTATGCGAACTAGAAATACATTGCTATCGCGTATGTGCCAACATACATTTTTGGGTTCTATCTTTCACTGCAGTTAGCCAGTGCAGGGTCCCAGGAAGCTTTGGACCTTCCCTCCCTTAGGAAAGAGACTGTATGCTGTCGACGTAGGGCTTTGTGAGCTATATGGGCTCTGCTGCAGCTGCTCAAGTTTGCCCTTGTAGAGGGAAAGCAGACGCAGCCAATGCGTAACTGAATGGCTGTGGCTGTGTTTCAACAAAACTTTATTTACAGAAACAGGCAGCTGGCAAGAGTTGGTCCTGGGGCTGCTGGATCCTTGGTCTATCCCTTTAGTCAGGCTTCATTTTCCTTCACGGAACTTATTACTGCAAGACATATCCTCTGTTGAGGCTCCCTGAGAAAAGAGATGTTTTCTGTCTCAGTTATGACAGTATCTCCTGGATGTAAAATAATGACTAGCTCATAATAGACCCTTGATAAATATTTGTTGAATAAATGATTATAAAGTTTCGATGAAATCAGCCCATTCATCCACTGCTGCTGTAATTGTTAATTTCAGTATTTTATTTATGCAAAACAATGTGGCAGAACTTACTGGGAACCCTAAAATATTCATTAATCTTGACTTTTTCATGTCTAGGAAATAAATGGGAGTGCAGAGAGTTTATCACCTCATTATTTATAATAATGAAAATTGAAAAAATAAACCTAAATAGAGTGACATTAACCAAATTAGAGTAGATGCCTCTAAATATAAATATTTTGAAAATATAAAAAGTATCACAGAACGTTTAATGACAACAGAAAAATTTTACTTTATTTTAATTGAAAAAGAAAGATAGAAAACTATAAATAGTAGGGTTCTTGAAATAAAGTTTTTAACAGTGTAGCATCAAATGGGAAGAGGAAACGGTGGTTCTGGTCCTTTATTTTGCCTCTATTTGACCAAGCTGTCTTCATGAGCCCCCTCACAGGCTATAGATAAAAAATGAGCATTTAGTTTTATCTGGCTTATGTGAGTGCTATTATAAATGGGGCATACCGTCCCCCTCTGGGCTACATCTTGGGGAGGTAGAATCAGAACACATCTCTCAATTTTCCCTCTTTCTCTTTCTTCCTCTTCCCACAATGCCTATGGCCCCACGGGAGATGGGTACCTCCCTCCATCATCCTATGCAGATCTTTACTTTATGGTCCAGTCAGTCAAGTGCAGACCCTGATCTGAACTGTACAACAGCAATGCCTAATGTTCAACTGAAGGTGGCTACTAGTTCTGTTATTATTCCCCCATCGTTATTTCTAACTTTTAGTAAAAGGCCACTACATGCTACAGTCTTGTGCTAGTGTTTTGGGGAGTGGGATGTGCCTGAGGGACATACATAGGATGTGGGGTGGTGAACCCAGGGTTCTTGGTTTTGATCAGGAGCAAAGTGTGCCTGTCAGAAATACAGAGTTGGAGACCTAGGTTTGGGGTCAGGGAACAGCAGAGCCAGATCTGGCTTGGGCTACCCCAGTGGTGGACATGAGATAAACCTCTGCGTTTCCCAAAGACATGGTTCTGGGAAAAAGTGAGCCCCCTAAAGATGTTGGGGAAGGTGAGAAGGATCCCGTCTATATGTGGGATAGGGGGATGGTCATTTCATTTTGCTATTTCATGGGGACACCTGGGTTACACTTGAATTTCCATATCTTTTTGAATTTTGTTAGCCCTGCCTGGACTGTCCACGGACAGGTGGTATAGAATAGTCCTTAGACACGAGAGCTTCAGAACCAGATTATATAGATTCAGATTCCAGTTAGATCACTTACAGCGCTTGAGCAAATCTGACTCTTTGAAATCTCAGTGTTCCCGTCTGTAATATGGGAATGGCAAATAACTCTGACCCATACCGTTGTTGTGGGGTGAGAGCTCTTGTTGTGGCGATGGTGTAAGTGCTTAGCGTACAGCCTGATGCAGAATGGGGTGTTCGATAAATGCCAACAACTGCTATTATTATTCATATGTCTTTTCCTTCCTTTTTAGTTATGGGATCCGGTCCCCTGAGTCCAAATGCTCCTCTCCTTAGATATCCTCTATCATACTATCCTGGTTATTTTCCTTGTAGTAATTTTTACTCTTAGAAATGATTTATTTATTCATTGACTTACTTATTGTCTATGTTATGCTAAGGAGGCTCTGTGAGAGCAGGGAACTCACTGACTGTTCACTGCCTTCTCTCCTATGCCTAGTATAAAAACATGCCCAATAAATGGGAACCACTTCACTTCTTGTGTCAGTTAGGATCTCTTAGTGCAAGCCACAAAAACTTACAAAGAAAAACAAAACAAAACCAAAAGAAATTTTTAGGATGAGGTGAGAGCTCACAGAATTATAGGCGAAGCTGCAGAATAGGACCACCAGGCCTTGGAAAGGGAAGAGCAGAAACCAGGGTGGCCCTGGGGATCTGGTCACAGGAATGAATGGATGTCTCCATGGACTTCTGCCGAGGGGTGGCTCGTCTCCTCCGTTTCTCCCCCTGAGGCACTCAAGAATCCAATAGGCCAACTAGGGGTGGCTTCATGGGCACGCACCTGTGCCTCAAAGACTCCTGCTTATTTTAATGCTTGGCTGTTGCTCTGCTTGTTGAATGAGGGTTATTGAATCTTTATTTTGTGCTGCACATTATGTCCTGAGCCAGCTAGGGTCATGGGGAGGGAAGGGGCACTTGCCTGATGGCTCCCCCAAGGTTGCTCCAAAGGAAAATGGAGGGGAGCTGGTGGGATTGGGCTGGGGGACAGGTAAACATGCCAGCCAGGCTGAAATTTTGCTAAGCACTGGGTTTGTTAGGGATGGAGGGAGTGAAATCGGCCATCTGTTTCCAACTCAGGAGGCAAATTTCATGCCTCTTTCCATTCTCGCCCTCAAGGGCTATTTACCAGGCAGTGTTTGGGAACCTGCTGTCTGTCCCTCAGTATCTGTGAATGATTTCCCCAGTTGTTTTGTGTTAAGATGTCGTTCAGAGAGGAAATGTCTTTGGTTTCATGGATGCCTAATTCTTGTTTGTAAATTATACGTAATGTAAAAAGTAGTATTTTCTCCAAATGCAACTCTTTCTGTTTCATGAAAACCAGACAGAATTCTATATAAAAAAGAAAAAAATTAGTCTTAATTATATGCATTATTGTATATTATTTTAACTCCTCCAGTGATTGTATCAACCACTTCTCTATGGTAAACATTTAGATTTCCAAAAGCATATTCCTGTTGTCCTCTTTGTATAGTATCCCAATTATTAGCACTTATTGGTACTTTTTTTTTTTTTTTTGAGACAGAGTCTCACTTTGTTGCCCAGGCTAGAGTGAGTGCCGTGGCGTCAGCCTAGCTCACAGCAACCTCAAACTCCTGGGCTCAAGCAATCCTGCTGCCTCAGCCTCCCAAGTAGCTGGGACTACAGGCATGTGCCACCATGCCCGGCGAATTTTTTCTATATATATTAGTTGGCCAATTAATTTCTTTCTATTTATAGTAGAGATGGGGTCTCGCTCTTGCTCAGGCTGGTCTCGAACTCCTGAGCTCAAATGATCTGCCCACCTTGGCCTCCCAGAGAGCTAGGATTACAGGCTTGAGCCACCGCGCCAGGCCACTTATTGGTACTTTTAAAAGAGCACATTACTGTTCTGTTTGTTCCCCATGGCAAGTTAGGGATAATTGTATGGTTTTAGGTTCTATTACTATATTTGAATAGGTTTTTAAAAATGTAACCTGCTGGGTCCTAAAGATTTTGAAAACTCTTGTCTTGCTGTCATTGTTAAGTGTTTCCTTCAGTTTTTGGTTCAATGTAGTCCACTGAGCTCCCACATTATCTCCCTGCCCTCCCCCAATCCTGCCGAAATGGCAGAAAAGAGTCTATGGTCATACCCCCTGAACACACTCGATCTTGTCTGATATGGCACAAAAGGTACAAGAGAAAGAACGCACCCACAAAAGCATTGTACATTGGAAAATTGGAGGGTTCCTAGAAGGTAGAAAATAGATGTGATTGAATTATGGAGAAAGCAGCATAGAAAAGACTGCAGCTGCAGAGAGGCTCAGGTGTGGGTGGGTAGAGAGGCAATAGCCATTCTTTAGACTGCAGAGAATGTCTAAGGTCAGAGGCTACAGGGTCGTTATGACAGAAGGCAGATTATACAACTTACAAAAGAAGTAATCAAAATGCAAATATGGAAAGAGCTCCAACACGAACAAATCAAAATACCCACTCAGAATGGGCAAAGGTTATTAACAGAAAATACAGAGAAAGAAAGAAAAATGGTAAAACTACATAAACAACTTTGAACTTCACTAGGAGTCAGAAAATTGCAAACTGAAACTAAGCTGAGATATAATTTCTCACTTAACAAGTGTATGAGTCAGGATTCTCCAGAGAAACAGAACCAATAGGGTGTGCGTGAACGTGTATTTATTTAAAGGAATTGGTTCATGCAATTGTGTGGAGGCTGGCAAGTCTGAAATCTCTGGGGCGGGCGCATGCTGGGGATCCAAGGAGGAGTCTATGATGCAGCTCAAGTCCAAAGGCAGTCTGGAGGCAGAATGTCCTCTTCTTCACTGGTCCTCTGTCTTTTTCTCGCTAGGTCTCCAACTGTTTTACCACCCACATTATGGAGGGTGATCGGCTTTAGTCAAAGTCTACTGATTTAAATGTTAATCTCCTCTAAAAGATACCTTCCTAATGACAGGTAGACTGGTGTTGATCAAATATATGAATACTGTGGCCTAGCTAAGTTAGCACATAAAATTAATAATAGGCAAATATTTTTAAAAAGATTAATAATATCCATTATTCATAAGATGTGAGAGAAATAGATACTCTCCTATATTGGTGGCAGGAAAATAAATAAACTTTTGGGAATAAATACAACAGCAATTTGACACTTTCTAAAAAAATTCAAAGCATGCATAACTTTCAGTCCAGCAATTCAATTTTCAGATGTCTGTCTTAGAGAAACAATCACATGTGCACAATGAGGAAATAACCTACATGTTTATCCGCAGGAGAATGTTTACATAATTTATGAACCCTTAATGTTACGAAGCAACTAAAAAGTCATAAATCTGTTTGTACTGATGAAAAAAAAATCTTTCAGACACATTGTTAGGTGAAAAGACCAAATGATAAAAACTTTTTATAATATCTTTCCTTTTATGTAAAAAAGGACAAACTATATATATATATTTAAATGTAGAAGTAGATAAGAATATATATGTATTTAAATACTTAATATGTACTTTATGAGTGTGTATATGTAAAGCATATGTCTGGATTTAAGTGTAGAAATATGTGAGTACATATATTTAAATATTTCATAATAGCTTATATAGGTACAGTATATATATAACAAGTATAAATATATATATATATTTAAATATAGAGGACTGCACAGGAACTATATTTTTTTATTTTGGCATATTATGGGGGTACAGATTTTAAGGTTTCAATAAATGCCCATTCCCCCCTCCCCCCACAAGTCTGAGTCTCCAGCATGACCATCCCCCAGATGGTGCACATCTCACTCATTATGTATGTATATACCCGCTCCCCTTCCCCCTGCCCAATACCCTATTACTGTAGTACCTATGTGTCCACTTAGGTGCTGCTCAGTTAATACCAGTTTGCTGGTGAGTATATGTGGTGCTTGTTTTTCCATTCTTGGGATACTTTACTTAGTAGTATGGGTTCCAGCTCTAACCAGGAAAATATAAGATGTGCTATATAATCGTCGTTTCTTAGAGCTGAATAGTACTCCATGGTATACATATACCACATTTTATTAATCCATTCTTGGATTGATGGGCACTTGGGCTGCTTCCACAGCCTTGCGATTATGAATTGTGCTGCTATAAACATTCGAGTGCAAGTGTCTTTCTTGTAGAGTGTCATTGGATCTTTTGGGTAGATGCCCAGTAATGGGATTGTTGGGTCAAATGGTAGATTTACTTGTATTGCTTTAAGGTATCTCCAAATTGCTTTCCACAGAGGCTGAACTAGTTTGCAGTCCCACCAGCAGTGTAGGAGTGTTCCTCTCTCTCCGCATTCATGCCAGCATTTGTTGTTTGGGGTCTTTTTGATAAAGACCATTCTCACTGGAGTTAAGTGATATCTCATTGTGGTTTTGATTTGCATTTCTCTGATGATTAGAAATGCTGAGCATTTTTTCATATGTTTGTTGGCCATTCTTCTGTCTTCTTTAGAAAAGTTTCTGTTCGAGTCCTTTGTCCACATTTTAATAGGGTTATTTGATTTTTTCTTGCTGATTTTCATGAGTTCTAAGTATATTCTAGTTATCAACCCCTTATTGGATGTGTAGGATGCAAAAATTTTCTCCCACTCTGTAGGTTATCTGTTTACTCTCATGACTGTTTCTTTGACTGTACAGAAGCTTTTTAGTTTGATCATGTCCCATTTATTTATTTTTGTTGCTGCTGTGATTGCCTTTGGGGACTTCTTCATAAACTCTTTGCGTAGGCCGATGTCTAGGAGAGTGTTTCCAACATTTTCCTCTAGAATTCTAATAGTTTCGTACCTTAGGTTTAAGTCTGTTATCCAGC